>SNQJ01S0015249.1:71852-96506 GCA_010110895.2 Picea sitchensis | reverse complement strand
TTTTTATTATTGATCTTATATTGGTAGGGTTTTCCACTGCATGTCACTCTTGCTTTACTTATTATTTCCCTGGTTTGTTCCTCATCCATCATTATGGGGTCCATTGCTTCAATACAAGGAAAAGACCTTCAATCGAAGGTTTTTGCGGATGCCCCTATAAAAATATCCCAAAAATCCGTTTATAGTAGATGATACTAGAAGAGGTGAGTGACCAGAGGTTTTAGCGGATGTTTTTACACCAGTGATTTTATAAGTACATAACACACCGGTGTGTTTTCAACAACAAACACATCGGTGCTCTCAAAACTAGCGCACCGTAGCAGGTTTATTTCAAATAAAGAACAATATTACCCATTGCGCTATGGAAATAAGAACACACCAGGAAATAATGACGCATCGTAATAGTGTTCTTTTAAAGATACACAGTGCACAATGTAACATTGGAAGCACCGATACACTATTAGTAGAGCGCACCATCATATGGTTAAATAAAAAAAAATTACGCAACAATGTAGGATTGTGTCGAAAAAAATATTGGTGCCCTCCATTGTATCATGCTCACCGATGTGCACCAGTGCTACAATATGGAGCACCGTGTTAGGGTTAATTTCCAAATTTAGGCGGTGCGCTCTGTAAATCCAAGTGCACCAGGGCGTCTATTTTTATATCGCACCGTGTCATGCTTAAACAAAAAAAAATTGCACTATTGTAGTTTTTCAAAAAAATAAAAGGCAGTGTGATATAGAGTCATATACACACCGATGCACACACAAACACATGTGCACAATGCTAGGGCTATTTGTTTTTTTAAATATATAATCAGTGCACTCATTAAACATGTATGGCCTAGTGCGGTTGTGAATCGGGTGCACTGGAACATGGTTTTATTAAAAACAAATACCGACGGTAAAAATCATTTTTACCATTCTCATTACTGTAGAGATCAAAATCACCAGTGCAACCTTTTCCTATTTGAAGCTCCCTTCCATCGATGCTTTCCTTGGTTGCATTCCTTTCATCTGTTTTTGGGTGAGTGAATTTCAAATTTTTCCAAAAGATAGGAAAATTTAGTTTTTTTTACTAAGTCGCAACCATGCCTTCTCGATGACAAAATATCCATGTAATCTCCTTGTTTATTCATAAATTAAGTTTTCACCAGTTTAAAATTTAAAATTGAGTGAAATTTTAATTGTTAAAAAAAAAAATGCGCGGTGTGTTCAAGGCTCTCGGCTCGCATTGCGTATGGTGCGAACTGTAAATTTACAGGGTGCACTGTGTACCTTGTTACATTTATCGGCGGTGCATTGGTAAACATAAAATCACCGATGCGTCTGTTTAACGACGCACCAAAGAAAATCATTTAACTGGTGGGGCGGTGCATCAAAGTACAACTATTGCACCGGGGCATTAACATACATAGCGCATTGCCCTTATCAGATATATTTTACGTAGTGCGTTGGTAAACATGCACACCGGGGCATTCCTTTTTACCAAACACACAACTGAGAAATGTAACATTGTGTCGTGATGCACCCAGTAATTGTTTTGGTGGAACTATGCGTGGTGCGATAGGAATGACCGGAATGCACCGTTATAAAGTTCCATACTTGAAAAATTTGTTAAATTTTATGTGATGGTGCAACTATGTTAGTTACATGCATTGATGCGTGTATGGAACATATATGCACCACATTTTTTTACTAATTTTAAATAGTTGTTTACCTACTTTAAAATTTTAATTTGTTTTTTGGTTGAAGCGATGCGTATGATAAGCCTAATGCACTAAGGCATCTTGTTTGTAGTGTAGCACCTCGGTACGGTACCATTTTCCAACTCACCGCATAACACAGTAGAACATTTGTTTTCAGTGCGTTAGTGTACAATGACGCACCGATCACTATGCTCACAATATATATGGGTGCACCGCAGACGGTGCATGACTACTTTTTTGGCTCACTGTTAATACAATTATGTTATTTTTTGAAGGAAGTTATTTTTCTGTATTTATAGATAAATTTACCATTCAATATATATATTTTTATGTTTTATGTATGAGTGAGGCTGATGTGTTTCATATATTAATCATGCAGAGACATGAGAGAAGAGATAAGCAACATCAGCAGGATCAGAGGGTGGACCTATACAATGTTGTACGAGAATGGSAAGCGAGGGAGAGGGAGAGGGATTTGTACCCTCGCCCTATTACTCCAGTGACTCATTCGCTCTTGAGGGATGTAGGCCTCCTTAAGTAATATCAGGAGACTACATCCATTAATGGGAACTTTGGTTTGTTGGTGCATCTAATCCATCTATGGGATGTCCATTGATAGGATTTTTGTGTGGGTTTGGATCAGTGGTACCATCCCACTAAGGAGGATGTTTACTTTATCACTGGGCTATACAGGAGAGGTGAAGATTTTCCCCAGTTCCCAGATGTCCCAGTAGGTGTTTCTACTGAGATTCAATTCATGTACTCTCAGTGATATATTGGGGTTGAGGTACTATCCTTAGCTAATTTTCAGGTGTCTGGTGGACAACTGAAAATCGCCTCTTTCAGTGCAGAGGAGGTTAGGTGCCTCTCACTCTTAGTGACTACCATAGCCCATTTTACTAGTGATGGGAAGTGCATTAGATGTCGTCTTTTGTATTATGTTGATTCGTTGGTACAATGACCATGGTGTATCAGATGGTATGCCATTTGTTTACATCAATTTTGTAAAGTGATTGACAAATGTCGAGCTATGATATGTGGGAGGTCAAACTTCCCATTTTCCTCAGAGATGTTTTTCTTAATTTTTGAGAGGTTTCTAAAGACAAGGCCAACTTTTTTCCATCAGGATCCTAGGTTGAGGACTCGTGTGCAGATGAACATGTGGGGGGAAATGATGTGAAAGAGGGGCCAAGCATATTTTTCAGCCAGGATTGCGCCAGATGCACTAGGGCTACTAGGAAGTGCGGCAGATCACATGTTTTTCATGATGTTGTGTCCTTACACGGGTTTGGATTGGAGAGGATATCTGAACATCCTATTCACAGCAGATGAGCCACCAGATGAAAGAGGTAATATTAGTGTTTTTTTTTCAATTAATATAGCTTCATTTTATTGTCTTACTTAATTAGAATAAAATTAATTATAACACGTTCTTTAACTTGTTTTATTAAATTGTTTAATGAATTAACTGTGTAATTATTATTTTTTACTATATATATTGTAGATATTGGCACTTTCACTAGGGACGTGCCTCCTCCCCCAGCATATGATGATCAAGAGATGATTCATGAGGCCGCGGAGGGTCAGGGTCCTTGGGTGTAGATACCTAGTGGCATGCACCGTAGGCCCAATACCAAATTCAGGTTGGAGTTGGGAAACTAACTCTTTGCATTTTTGAATGAGGTGGGAGTTCTCTCTGCCCTAATGCGAGACATCAAGGAAGATCCTATGCTCTTGGATATTTGGAGGGAGATGTCATGTGATTTTATGTCTCTTATGTGTCATATCGTCGGAGTTGTCAGGCTACTAGCAACGAGGAGGGATCCCAATGATATGCACAAACCTTCTTCCAGTACAACCTGTTCGTCCAGTACCCCATCGATTGATGAGGTTTTTCGTGATCACCCTTCTCCACATCCTGCTCATCCTCCTTCACCTTACCCAGATCATGAGGAGGCAACACATATTCCTCATCATCCTCTTTCACCTCACCTAGATGAGCAAGCATAACCTATTCATCATCCATCATATTCCACTATAGACCAAGCCTCCACTACTGTTGTAGATATGCAGATTATCCCACCAGTTGGACGAGATATGTTATAGCAGTTATTTGACTTGTCCATGATATATATATATATATATATATNNNTATGGTGTTTTTTTCTATTGATCATGTTGATGATGTACTTAATTTATATGTTTATGTTGATGTGTATATTGCTAGGTCATGTTAGATATGTTTGTTAAATGTACTTGATATATGTGTATGTTATAACATTGTTCATTAGACGTGCATTTTTCTTGTTGATCATGATGATATACTTAATTAATTTATAATATGTTGATGTTGATGTGTACATTTTTAGGTCATGTTAGATATGTTTAATGTTAAATGTGCTTGATATATGTGTATGTTAAATGATGCTTGTTAGATGTATGTGATGATGATGTTAGAAAATTATTGTCTTTTGTTAGATGTGATCACAATGATGATGCCCTGTTAAATTAATAGATATGTGTGCTAGCTAATTAATGATGTTTATATGTTCTAGAGGTATATATAATTAGATGATGTTAGCTACAAAATATAAATGTGTATTTTAGATGTTGTTTATGTTTGTTATAAGATGGTTATCATCATCATATTTATTTTTATATATTAAAAAGTTCAATATGATTGAAACTATAATTATAAAATTTAAACTATAATTGCATAGATAGTTCATTATACATATTAATTCTAATTAATTTATTTTTTTCAAAAAACAAATTACACGTGAATAAATATTATTTTCCATTGCACTAACTACTCTTTTTGAATAGACTCTTCTACACTAAAAAATGTTATTATAAAAAAGTTATGATCTCCAATGATAAGAATTCTATTTTCTTTAACATTTTATGGATGCAAATATTCCTATTGTTATTTTTGTCATTATTTCGTAAGTTGATTGCTATCAAATTTTAAAATATTACTTCATTGATTGTGGTTTTACTCAACATTGGGGGCATAATTTTATAAATATTTTCAAAAGCAATGATAAATGTATGTAAACTAACAAACACTACTTTAGTTAAAAACCAAATTATCACAAAATCATGTTATAAATTTAATTTTTAATCATAAACCACATTTTTTTGTTAATCTTACTTTTAAATCTATAAAATAAATGAACATAAACTCAGTTTTTGAATCATCATGTTAACATATCCTCAAAAATGTTGTACTATTAAACATGCATATCAACCATATCATCACATGTAATTATATCAACATAAAAAGTATAATTTCATATCCCATTAAAAGTTCAACTGGACATTTAAATTTTTTTAGGATTTTGCAATTGGAAATACTTAAAGAAGATGAAACATTTTTAAATATATGAAACAACATATAAAAGTGTTCAAATAACAAACATTCCATGCAATCACAAATAATTTGAAAGACAAACACATTATGAATCAAACTGACCGTTAAACAGTTAAAATTGTTCAAAGAATTGTTATAATTAACTTAACATTTCCTCTGTTAGAAGATGAATAAAAAACAATATAATTAGCAAAACAAAGAATATAACAAAAAGATACAACAACAGTATTAAAGATGAAATAAAACATGTACATATCACTCTCTGTTTTCATTACCCTCATTATCTTCCATACTTGGCATGATAACAGTGTTGTTCTCAAAAATATGTTTTGATCTAGGGTTGTGTCTTAATACAAACCACCAATCCCTATCCAACACATATGGGTAAAAAAACACTTGGTTTAAGTGTTATGGGAAAAAATAAGGATCCTTAGATTCATCCCACATATTTTTAGAGTTGATACATATCATCCCACTATCACGATCTTCCTTTACATTATTCCGATCAAAGGTGTCCCACCACTTTCACCTAAAAATAACACATTGGAAAGAAGAGAAGTCCACTCGAATGATCTCTTGTATCTTTCCCAGTAACCTAACTTCCCCTGTATGGTGTTTTGATCGTGGTGGCTAGCACGACTAGATTGGTCGAACTCAACTTCCACTCCATAGTCTTGTGTCATGTGTCCATCATCAACATCCTCTATGTGAAAATTATGTCCATATTCCCACATAGATGGGAACAAATGCACCTATAAAAAATGAACAAATCACAGTGTCATTATGTGTCTAATGAACCAACCATTAAAATATAAAATAATATAGATGTACTTACAATTCAAATGTGCATTACGAAGTTAAAAATTTTGTACACAAAAATATTATTACCGAGTTGTTGCAATCAATCCCTATGTTTAGTGCATCCTCTTCTTCACATGGGTAACGACTAGATGCACCATATTTCTCTCTAACTTGGTCATCAACCCAACTATTGGGGCATATCATTTGCATATTTTCTTTTAAGTGATCAGGATAAGGCATGATTCTAATGTTTATAAAAACAACCATTTCTAATGTTGATTGTACTGTGAGAAGATTTCACAAAATTAATATAAGGCACTTGGTGGTCAATTTCCTCAATATTATCGAGAAACATGTGTTTTACATGCCAAAATTTTCTTTCACGTTGTAAATTAACATTGTTGTCCCAAGTTGGGTAGACTTTGACCAGGCACTAGGTCCAAAGTGAGGGGTGGTGGAAGTAGATTTTAGGTTTTCGAAAATGGTATCATTGATATGAGCATCATCCCCTAGCTTATCGTTCTAGAATGCGTCTAACAACATTATCTCCATGGAATTCGTATCTCATAAGTAATCATCCATACCAACCTCTTTTTGATTGTCTCCATTTCCAAATTCTGAAGAACCACTAGTATTATTGTAGTCATTCCTAATTGGTGAATCTGGACATAGTGGGAATTGAATAAGTGGTTGATTCAACCATTCTTGGTACACTTCCTCTCTGAAGTTGTGCTCTCATTGCAACCTTCTCTCGGGTTGACATTTTTGTGGGGTGCAATGAAAGATGGTAGGTAGGTTGCTCATCATCAGATGAATCCTAATTTGAAAAATATTGAACATTAGTACATCGATGATATTAGTAAGAACAATAAAATAATTTGTTTGTTCAAATTACATTATACCAAACAATTATTACCATCGTCAACCAAGGAATATTGCAGCTGGAAGATAGAATGTCACAATTAGCAGGGTAAAGTGATTGTCCATTTTCATCTACCAACTGCTTGTGGTATGTTACTCCTAATAAGACCTTCTAACATTTTTGAACCGGTACTGGAATATTTTATGCATTTTAACTCGATTCTGAATCAAGATCCTGCAAATTTGGATACAATTTTATTCAGATTGACATGGATAAATATAAATTCAATGAGATAATCGAAACATAAATAAAATAAGTTAACTTATTGGAGATGGAAAGGGAGAAATTCGCGATGTACTTTGAGCAATATGGAATGGGATGGAATTTGAGGAATTGGCCATTTGATCATATAATAAGATTTACTCACTGCATTTATGTAAAATTAGAAATAAATTATCCTGTACATATCTAAAATAAATATCGAGGACCATACCACAATCTGAATTTGAATATAGTTTTGAAACTATTTTTTAAGAATAAGACAACATAAAATGTAAAATGTACACTGACGTATTGCAAGTCATGTGAATTCATCATAAAAGAAAATTTAAGATGAATATACTATTTTATGTGAAAATAAAAGTTCAAATAACTTTAAATGCATACTAGTTGTTGGCCCTTGACCAAGTTTTGAGGAAACCTTGGTCAGATTTGGACCACTTTTAGACTTGGACACATTGTTCAAAGAAGGAGTGCCTAGGTGGAGCTAAGATCATGGATCTCACAGATTTTTACGGGCTATGTGGACCCAGTAAGGGGTTTTCTAGGGTTTATGGGATGTCAGCCCATGGGGTTTACCCATGATTAGGCCTTATTGTAAGGGTTTGTAAAAGTATAAATAAAAGAAGAATGTATGGTAGAAGTAGTAGTTTTGGGAGCTAAGTGAAAGAAGTTGAATGGCTTTGTGCAAGGGAATGTATGCGTGTTGAGGCTTTGTGCTTGATAAAGAGTTGGCTCTGTGACTTGACCTAGTTTTGGAAGGAGGATCTGGTGCTTAGTGTACAGATATCCTGTTCAATGTGAAGTTGGTCTCTATGGCTTACTGCATAGGAGTGAATGAATGTAAGATTCAAATGAATAATAAAGAGGCAAAGCAGTTGGTGGACATAACACCACACTGGGGTGAACCACGTATATATGGTGTCTTATGGTTTTCTTTGTGCAATGTTATATCTGTTATGTTTTTCTTATTGATTAGATTAGATGTGTAATGAATATGTATGTGTTGCTTAAATTCATTTCTTATGTTAGAATGATAGATCTGATTCAGAGTGCTAAGTGTTAAGTGTTTAAGGTGCATAATATTTTGTTATTACTGCTCTATATCTATCTTAGATTATGTTTTGTGATGCTCATAAGGTTAATGAACTAATGTATGTCACTTCCTAAGTGTTAAAAAAATACTCTGTGAAGTGTTATTATCATAGATCTATGTCCCATCTTGGTTATAGATACCTGCGTCCTGTAACCCCCCCTGCTTCTACCTCAGGTGAGAATTCGCCTGCTTCCCTGGTGTTGCTGAAAGGGCTGGTAGTTGGGGTTTTGTTGGTGCATTGTTAAGCATTGAACCCTGGGTCTGCCCCTGTTCCAACAAATGGTTCTGTTGCTGGGACCTGAAACTGTGATTGCTGGGAACTAAAGTAAAGAAAAATAGAAGCTCTGTGCGTAGATCTGTTGTTGAAGTGTGCAATACTCTACTTGAATTGCGAAGTTTTTTGCTAAGAAAGAAATCTGATTTGAAGAAAAGAGGTAAGATCTTAAAAGAGGTAAATCTTTGTGCTTTGATAAGAGAAAGATAAGTGAATGTTTTTTTGAAAACATGAACTTAAGTATGTTTAATAGATTTTTTCCCAGTCTAAAGGCTAGGGCGCATTTGAAAGAAAGAGTTGATCTGAGTAAATTTAATAGAAATGAAGAAAGATATGTTATTCTGATGCATAGAAAGAGTTTTTGGACTAATAAGTGGATGCAGGAACCGAGAATGTTTTTTTGCAGATTGCAGATCCAACACTATTATCCTAGTGCGTAATATAGAAAAGGTTGGGAATGTTTAAAAGAAAAAGAGGATTGACATTGTTCTATAATTGCAGAAGACCATGACATCTTGCTAAGGAATGCCTTGGCATAGGTCCTATTTGTCTTTGTTGTACGATTGTTGGTCATGAGGTTGAGGATTTTCCAAGGATGATTGCTAAAGTTGAAAGGATGAACATAAGACAAGAAAACTATGAAGAAAATCAAAAGACTAAGAGCATGTTAGAAAGTCATAAAGAAAAAAGGCCAGAGGAAGTTCAAACTACATTAGTACAGTTGAAAGAAATGATGGATGTTCACAAATATGTTAGTTTACCAGAAATCCTAAAAGTAAAACAAAACATAAGTGCAAGAATAGAAGACTTCGACATAAATTGTGTCTTGGATGAAGAAACACAAGTGAATATTATGACAGAATAAACTTGGAAAATTTTGGGAAAGCCTACTGTGGTACCTTCGTTGGGAAGGATAGGCTTGTTTAAAGGAAAGATGATAACCCTATGTGGAAGAGTTACTAATGTACATATTATTTTTCATGGAACATCAACTGAAGAGGAATTTGAAGTCATTAAATTTGTTGGGGACAACGCCCCCTTCCCACTTTTGTTAGGTAAGACTTGGATTGAGAAGGATTAGATCATAAGGAAAGATGAGGAAGAAGCTATAGAAAATAAAAAGAAAGAACTAAGGGATTTCATAGCTGGAAAAATAGACCAACTAAAAGAAGAACGAGAGGATAAGTCGAAGCAACAGAACAGAGTAACAACGCAGGAGGAACATAAAGCAAGAGAATTGGCTATCAAGGTTGAAAGAGTGCAATAAGGTTTGAAGGACCTATCTATTCAAGAAAGAAGTATATCCACCCAGGAAGTGTTAAGAAAAGGTATATTAACTTCAGACCCTTTGAGGGCACATCAGCAGTGTGAAGTCACCACGCTAGGGGAAGATAAGAATAAAAATGGAAAGAGGATTCCAGAAATAGTTAGAGAGACTCTGATCATGGGAAAGAAGGAAAGGAAGCTCAACAAAAATAAAGATAAATTGGAAAAGCTACAAGAATNAAAGATGATAACCCTATGTGGAAGAGTTACTAATGTACATATTATTTTTCATGGAACATCAACTGAAGAGGAATTTGAAGTCATTAAATTTGTTGGGGACAACGCCCCCTTCCCACTTTTGTTAGGTAAGACTTGGATTGAGAAGGATTAGATCATAAGGAAAGATGAGGAAGAATCTATAGAAAATAAAAAGAAAGAACTAAGGGATTTCATAGCTGGAAAAATAGACCAACTAAAAGAAGAACGAGAGGATAAGTCGAAGCAACAGAACAGAGTAAAAACGCAGGAGGAACATAAAGCAAGAGAATTGGCTATCAAGGCTGAAAGAGTGCAATAAGGTTTGAAGGACCTATCTATTCAAGAAAGAAGTATATCCACCCAGGAAGTGTTAAGAAAAGGGATATTAACTTCAGACCCTTTGAGGGCACATCAGCAGTGTGAAGTCACCACGCTAGGGGAAGATAAGAATAAAAATGGAAAGAGGATTCCAGAAATAGTTAGAGAGACTCTGATCATGGGAAAGAAGGAAAGGAAGCTCAACAAAAATAAAGATAAATTGGAAAAGCTACAAGAATCTACAGAAACCATATGGAATACTTCACAGACTGGAACCTCGCAGGAGGTAGGTTCTTAGGATTTGAACCTCGCTGGAACAACAGGTTCACGGGATTTGAACCTCACTGGAATAGTAGGACTACACATAATGGGACTTCACCCTGGTGAAGCTATATGACCGTTAGAACGACACTCCAGAACGATTAGAAAACAAATTTATGAGATGATGGACCCGTTTTGGATGTTGAGACCGTGCCATAATGGACAGATTCACATTGATGGAAGAATTCCTGGCCGTTGGAAGAATCTGTTACGATGCCCCTCTTATTTAACTCGTCGGACGCTGCGCTGGGATTACTTTTTGTTACCCATGATTAACTGAGATAAATATAGAATTGTCCAAGTTTCAAGTTGTGTTATCTAAAAATAGACCCTACCTGTTTGCTTGTCTACCCCTCCTATCCATTCCTCTATCCCTCATGTCGATTCGTCTACCCCGACTTGTCTTTTTAAAAGTTAGAATGTTGGGTGAACCTAGTGAATTAGAGAAGTCTGTTAAGGAAGTCCTCAAGAAGATAATGGACATCAGACCGATATATGAAGTTTTCTAGGCGTCTTCGAATAGGGGACTGCAGGCTTCCCCTTTGAATGGACGTCATTCTGGTCATGTCAACCCCATGATTGAGCAGCGAAGTAAGCACCGCGATGATCTGGCTAATGCGAAGCAGATCCTGTCGATCCTACCCGAGTATATTCCACCTTTGGCTGGCGTTGTTAACCATGAAAACATTCCCTGAGATTTTGAGTACACTGTGTTCACTGTGTACATTCTGAAAGGTATACGCATAGTTGGGAGTCAGTTAGGACAAATTCCATTATTAAAGAACATCAACTTCAATTTAGGAGACAGGAAGAACTACGCTATGTTAGTACCCGTCTACTACTTCACGAAGTCATAGGGAAGAAACATTGCCTCATCTCAAATCCATGGATTAAGGGGCTAGTGTAGTCCACCATCCTGAATGTGATGAAGATACCACATTTTGGCCACCACCAGGAGGTTAACGCTTGTGTTAAAATCCTCCTGTCGTGCTATCATGGAGGATACCTGTGGCTCGACATAAGAATTAATGTGGATCGAACATTGATCCAGTGGATCATAGGATTAAGTGTGAAGGGACCTGAACCTCAAAATTTTTATTCAGGGAAGGCCTCAGACCGTTCCCTAAAACATCGCATCAAGGAAGATTACGGAGAAGTCAAAAAAGGAAAGCGAGGTTACAAGGTATCCTCTATACAGGATGGAGCAGTGTGCCTCACTTTCCAACTCATAGCTGGAAAGATCATAAGAAAGAACCTCCCCACAAAGGTCAACGGGTTCATGGTGGACCTCGCAGGAATATGTGTGGAGGGCATGCATATGAACTGGGCAAACTACCTCGTCAATGAGCTAGAGAAGGATTTCCGCGAAGCCCGGGATTTGGGATATGAATTCCATTACAACTAGTTGATCATTTTGATTGCATTTGTCACTTGGAAAATGCCTAAAGGAACCACCTTCCTAAAAATTGAACCCTCGGATCTGTTGGATGCTCAATTATCAACCCTATGTTACACCAATGACATGATGAAGCAGTGGAATTCCAACACTGTGTTTCATGCATACTATCAACAATTAAAGGTTGACATTGACTCATTTCCATGCATGACACCACGCACCTTGCACCAATACCGACCAATAGAAAAGTTATGTGCATATCCTCATTTCATATACATCACTGCGTGTCGAGACAAGAACCAAGAAGAATTGCAGTCGTACTACAAGCTAACAGATGAAGATATGGATCATATTATGAAGGAGTGGCTGGAGGAATTTCTTGCACTTGTCTGATGCAAAAATATCTAACACTGACACCATAGGAATCCCCATAGTTACCCGATCTGAGTATGTCGGACAGTCCAGTGGGACAAAGAAGAATAAAAAGCAGGAGGAAGTCCAGGATATAGAAAGCGATGAGGAGGACAATGCTTCTGAAGATAACAGGTCTAGCTCACTCAGAGGAGGAGGAGAAGATGAAGAAGAAGGACATGGAGGAGGATATGAAGGAGAATAAGGGAAAGGAGGAGGCGAAGCTACCACCCCTCCACTTGAGGATCCCCCTGTTGGGACAATAACACCGCATAAGAGGACAGTTTCTTCAAAGAAACTTTCAGCAAGTAAGAATAAGCGTGCCAATAATCCCCATTTAGGGGCCATCCTCATGGAGGACAACATCAGTTTGGTCCGCAGAGCTATGGAGGATGCTTCCGAGGACATATTATAGAGATATGAAGAGAAGTAGGAGGAGCTATATGGAAGGATCGAGAAGGAATTGAAGGAAGTACAACAAGTTGTTTGTTTGGTCCACATAGTACCTACTGTACCTTCCTCATCACATATTGCATAATTGGGGGATGAACCATCCCAATTGAGAAGACTTGTGGATGCGACAGAAGCTCGACTTCAGAGAGTCCAAGAAGAGAAGGATAATTCTACATAAGCCTTGAAACATGATAAATATGGAGTCCTAGCACAATTAATACCAACACAAGAAACTTTAGTAGCCCAGGAAAGTGAAAAAGCAGAGCTTCAGGCAAAGCTCCAGGAGGAAAAATCCCAACTACAGAGAGAAAAGGAGCAGTTGCTCGCAAAGTGGGCCATGGTCAAAGAAGTAGTGAGTAAAGCATGTCACTCTATGTCAGTCTTGTCACAGGAGGAGAAAGAGTCATTTGAGGCTCAAGTAGTGAAGCTCACTAAGATCATCCAGCATCTTCAATCCAGGATAGAAGAATTGGAGGCCCAACCAGTGTCTATAACCCCGTAGGAGGTGCGTAACTAGAGGGAGGAAACTGCTAAGAACATAGTAGTAAGGATAAGATCCCTCACCTCAGAGTGAAAACAACTGAGTGATAGAAACACAAAGACATATGAATGCCTCATCGAGGATCTATAGCTAAGAAAGTTGGAAGCACAATTACAGGAGGTGCAACAACAAGAATTTTCCATACAAGCATAGATGAAGCTGCTCACCACAGTTGAAATAATGAATATATATCAGGAGCAACGTGTAGTACAACAACATATCACTGCCCTCCAGGACAAGGTAATGGAAGTCACAGAGAAGATGAAACCTATGCAGGATGAAGCCTGCAAGTTGTTTGAAGATATTGATGGACAAGGCTCGTAATTGGAACAAGTGGTTGCATCAGTAGAACAGTGTCTAGAAGGGCCTGTTACAAAGCAGATGATCCAGGAGCTCGTTGATCAGGAGGCTCAGGTGAAGCAACAAGTCGAGGCATCCTGAGTTAAGCTCGAGGTGTTGGAAGCAACATTGTCCAGACCTAAGTGACTCGGGATGAGTCACAGGTGAGTGTTGGGGGCCTGCTAGTCCTCGACCAAGTTTTGAGGAAACCTTGGTCATATTTGGACCACTTTTAGAATTTGACACATTGTTCGAAGAAGGAGCGCCTAGGCAGAGATGATATCGTGGATCTCACCCATTTTTGTGGGCTATGTGGACCCAGTAAGGGGTTTTCTAGGGTTTTTGTAATGGGTTTATGGGATGTCGGCCCATGGGGTTTACCCATGATTAGGCCTTATTGCAAGGTTTTGTAAAAGTATAAATAAAAGAAGAATGTATGGTAGAAGTAGTAGTTTTGGGAGGTAAGTGAAAGCAGTTGAATGGCTTTGTGAAAGATAATGTATGTGTGTTGAGGCTTTGTGCTTGATAGAGAGTTGGCTCTATGCCTTGACCTAGTTCTGGAAGGAGGATCTGGTGCTCAGTGCGCAGATATCCTATCCGGTGCAAATTTTGACCATGTGGCTTAGTGCACAAGAGCAAATGAATGTAAGATTCAAATGAATAATAAAGAGGCGAAGTGGTTGGTGGATGTAGCCCCACACTGGGGTGAACCACCTATATCTGTTGTCTTATGGTTTGCTTTGTGCAATGTTATATCTGTTATGTTTTTCTTAGTTCTTAGATTAGATGTGTAATGAATATGTATGTGTTGCTTAAATGCATTGCTTATTTTAGAATGCTATATCTGATTCAGAGTGCTAAGTGTTAAGTGTTTAAGGTGCATAATATTTTTTTATTACTGCACTAGAACTATGTTAGATTATGTTATGTTATGTTCATAAGGTTAATGAACTAATGTATTTCACTTCCTAAACGTTAACATAATACTCTGTGAAGTGTTATTATCACAGATCTGTGTCCCAGCTTGGTTACAGACACCTGCGTCCTGTGACCCCCTCTTCTTCTACCTCGGGTGAGACTTCGCCCGATTCACATGTGTTGTTGAAAGGGCTGATATTCGAGGTTTTTTTGGTACAATGTTAAGCATTGAACCCTGGGTCTTCCCTTGTGCCAACACTAGTGGTCTTATAAAACAAAAATGCACCAGTGCACATTTTAACAATAAGCACCAATGCATTGAAAAATCAACCACACTATGTTTCTATATTTTGTTAATAAAAAAAAATTGTGTCTCTGGTGTGTCAAATAATATGGACACACCGGTGCGTAATGTAAAATTTCCACATTAGTGCATCTTACATAAACACAAAGTCATGCTGATTGTTTTTAAAAAAAAGTGTGATTTTTTTTAAACAATTAAAAAAAGAGAGGGAATCAAATTTCATAAAGTCATTTAAATACTAACAATATATTCACTATTTAATTATTTAAAAAAAAATTGTAGGGGAGATACTTCCAAGAGATGTTGAAGATATTTCTATTTTCGGCACACTAGTTCAGTGGGAGTTAACTGACTAGTTCTATTTTAGACTTTCTAATTTTAGACCATCACTATTAAAGAAAAGCTCACTGCAACTCACTAATTATTCAATTTTATTAATTATAGGGTGTCATTTCCTATATGAGTGAATATCACTCACTCATTGAACATATCATACTGTACATTGATTCTCATTCTTCATATTGGATCTCTCTTCCTTTTCTTGATAATATTTGTTTGTGTATGCTTTAGGTAGGTCTCCTGCCCAGGTTTCCATGAAACACTGATATGGTATTAGATTCGAGCTCCTTGGAGAAACCCAAACAAGCTAGAGAAGAGAGAAAGAGGATTTAATTATTTAGTAACCCTAGTTTCCACCAAATTCGTAGCCTATCCCTATCGAAAGGTGTGGGAATTGGAATCAATGTAGTCTATCCATTGCTAGGGTGAAACGGTAAATCGACACAGTCTATGCATTTCTAGGGTGCGACGGTCAATCAACACAATCTATCCATTTATAGGGTGCGACGGTCGCACTCAAACTTAAGAAAATTTATTGACATAGTCACACTCTATTCTTCACCAGGGTGCGACGTTTAGTTTTCCTCAATCGACGCACCCTATCCATTGCTAGGGTGTGACATAGTTGCACTGTATCCATCACTAGGGTGTGACATAGTCGCACTGTATCCATTACTAGGGTGCGATGATTCAGTCTGCCCATTGCCAGGGTGACACTCCATAAAATTGGTTTTATGCAGTAAAACAACCATATCTCGAAATCCACGATCTGGGTCGGGATGAAATTTTGACCAGAGATGTATGACATAGGGATGCCCATGCTCACCAAAAATATCTAGAATCGACATTATAGTTTAGGATATATAGTTTTTTTATCATATCTATAGCTTCCATAGAATCGTGAGTCATTTCTCGGAATCCATGATCTAGGTTTTAAAGATCTTTTCAAAATCAATAGCAAAGATGAAGATGATGCAACTTCATAAATCATGTCAGGTGATAATACTCACACCGTACAACTGTTTTTAATGGAATCCGAAGGCCGCATTCCAACTCAAAAAAAAGGATTGTATAATTTGACGATGGCGACAGAAACAAAACCTACATCAACGCTTGAGAACACCAGATGGGTGAACCGTAAGGATGAGGCCACATGACTACTTCTTGGGTTAATCTCCACTGATTTATGGTTTCATGTTTTTACATGAAAGACTCCAAATGAGATCTGGACCACCTTGGAAGGACTCTGTGGAAATTAGGATGATATGCGAGGTCATATGCTTGAGGTAGAGTTGAATACCTTAGACCCTAAAAGTTTTGATAATATACAAGATCTCTTTACTAAATTTAAATATTTGAGATTGATCTTGGGTGAATGTGGTATTGAAAATTCTACATAATATAAACAACCTATTCTAACAATCTTGGCCAAGATAGGACCATAATATGTTGTATATGTCTCCAATTTTCATTCTGGCATATGTCTTTTGGGAGAAAATTCGAAAATGCATATGATGGCTCAATTCATTGAGTCTCTCACACAAGAGCAGACAAAAATCACACATATGGGCCTCATGAAAGATCACAAAGAACATGCACTCACCATGCATGATGGAAAAGCGTTATTCAATCATAAATCGAAGCATAAACGAAAGGATATACTACATCCAGAGTCAAAGGAGGGATATTCCAAACCCTTCAAGGATTCTTCATGTTCCAAATATTCTTCAAATTCCAAAGCAAATAAGAAGAAGGGAAAACAACACACATATTGAAATAAACCAAATCATGAAGAATCCACATGCATGAAGAAGCAGATTGATCTTATGACACATGTACTTCATAAGAATAACCTTGGAGACTTCATTCTTGAAGGAGCCAAGAAGAAGAAGGAAGAATGCAATGCACCTAAGAAAGGTAATCATCATGATCTGGTTGCAATTAATTCCTCATATGATTCATGGATTATATATTATGGTGCATCACATCATATGAAATCTAAAGAGGAAGGTTTTACTTCTTTGAGTTCATGCTCTGGACCTCCTATTTTCATGGGGGATGATACTCCAATAGCAGTTGCAAGAGAAGGAAGAGTGGAACTCCCTAATGGAATTTTTGAGAATGTTTTACATGTTCCAAAGATTTCTATAAATATGCTCTCAGTTTATCAGATCACTCAAACAGGTAAAAGGGTTTAATTTAGATCAGATTCAGTTACCATACTTGACATGCATGAAAATTCCATTATTGTAGCTCGTGAGGTAGATCACAAATCACGGTTGTATAAATTCACTAAGTTTATTGAATATGACTCATCTTTGCTAGTTACACATGTTAATGATAGTAGTAGAGTATGGCATGAGAGATTTACATGCAAGAGTATGTCATGAGAGATGTTGCATGCAAGATCACTTCTTTCCAAGATTTGGGTAGAGGCACTTAACTGTGCTGCGTACATACAAAAAAGGGCACCTCACAGATCTGTTGAGGATAGGACACCCTTTGAGGCTTGGACAAGTGACAAACCATATGCCACACACTTCTGCATCTTTGTATCTAGAGCATGGGCCCATATTCCTTCTGAAAAGAGGAAATCCTTAGATCCGTAGAGCACACCTTGCATATTTTTGGGATATCCATATGATGTGAAGGGGTACATATTGATTCATCCCTCTACAGACCGGCTCATCATTGAGCGCAATGTTTAGTTTGAGGAGATTCCTTTGCATGCACCTCTAATGAAACATGCAGAGACTCTTGTGCTTCCATCAGTTATAGACATCAGAGATGATGATTCCACACACTCAGATGCTACTTATTCAGACATAGATTCAAAGGATTTTTTACATGCAGATGAGAAGGTAGTACAACCAAATGAGGAGACAACGTCGAAGCTTCATCAAATTCCCAAGTGGGCACAGTCCACACTTCAAGAAGCAAGAAACCTTGCACGAGATCAATTGTATTCGAGGAGGACTCTATCTTAGCATGTGGATCCTTCTCATGTACTTTTAGATTTTGAACCAATGATTCCCATGCATTTATATATGGTTCAATATTTTGATCCACATACCTCCAGTGAGGCTATTGGAAATCCACTATGGGAAGCAACCATGCACGAGGAGCATGAATCTTTCGTAGAGAATCAGACTTGGGATCTAGTTCCACTTCCACCAAGGAGGAAACTTGTTATATGAAAATGGGTCTATAGGACCAAGAGAGAAGAAAATGGTTAGGTGAGTAGGTGCAAGGCCAGATTAGTTGCAAAAGGATTTCAACAGATTCATGGGATATATTATGATGAGACCTTTTCTCCTATAGCAAATATGGACTCCATTCACTTGGCTCTATCCATTGCAACAACCAAAGGATGGGAAGTTCACCATATGGATGTGAAGAATGATTTTCTTCATGGTGACCTTTCAGAGGATATATACATGGAGTAGCCACAAGGGTTCATTCATAACTCATCTTTAGTATGCAGAATGAAGAAGTCTCTCTATGGACTCAAGCATGCACCTAGAGAATGGCATGCAAAGATGGATTCTTAATTTCTTTCACATGATTTTTTTAGATGTAAATCTGATTCCAATGTTTACATGTTGAGGAATACTAACTCTGTGATGATTTTAGTACTCTATGTTGATGACATTTTGATCACTGGTAGCTCTACTTCAGCCATTTCTTTGGTCAAAGATATTTTTCATGACAGGTTCTCTATGACGGACATGGGTCCACTACACTTCTTTATTAGTCTTGAGATTAGTCAGGATGCTTCCAAAATCAAGCTTTCTTAGGATAAGTATGGTTGGGATCTTCTGGATAGATTCCACATGACAGACTGTAAGTCAACACCTACACCCTTTTTATCTAGGATCAGACTTGAGGATGGCGGGGATACACCATTAGTGGAAAACACTTTGTATCAACAGTTGGTGGGGAGTCTTATGTATCTCACCCACACTCATCCATATATATCATATGCAGTAGGAGAAGTTTTCAGATACATGCAGGAACCCCATGATCTGCATTGGAAGGCTTCCAAGTGCATCCTCATATATGTTCAGGGCACCATGAGTTATGGGATTCACTATGCAGTTGGTTGTGCATTAGATATCATAGGCTTCACAGATTCATATTGGGTCGGTGATGGCACAGATCACAATTCCACGTCCGGGTACACTCTTAGTTTGGGGTCAGGCCCAATTTGTTGGTCATGTAAGAAGCAATCAGCCATTGTTTTATCTTTCGTAGAGGCTGAGTACAGAGGAGTAGTCAACTGTTTCATTCAGACACTTTGGCTTCAACACTTCTTTACTAAGCTTGGTATCCAGTTTCACTGTCCGACTATCATATGATGTGACAATCAAAGCACACTGAGATTTTGCAGAGATCCAGTATAGAGACAATGAACCAAACACATTTAGGTCCACATGCATTTCATCAGAGATTTAGTACATGACAGGATCATTGATTTTCAGTTTTGTCCTTCCTCTGAATAGACTGCCGACATATTCACCAAGACCTTTATTGGGAAGAAGTTTCARACTTTGCGAGATCATCTTGCAGTGAAGAACATAGTTTCCTAGCAGTTGCCTTTTCTTCTTTTGATGCATTGTCTTTTAAGGGGGGGGTTTGTTCCCATGTGGTTTTCTCTCTTTCCTCATTTTTATTCARTTTTCATTAGTTGCATTATACATGAGTACCTAATATGGCCTAGTAGTCGGGACTCATTTTTTACTCCATAGTGATGTTAGGGGGGTGTTGGATAAATTTCTATTTTCGGCACACTATTTCATTGGGATTTAACTGACTAGTTCTATTTTAGACTTTCTAATTTTAGACCATCACTATTATGGATGCATTCCTAAGAAAAGCTCACTGCAGCTTATTTCTTCTTCGCTTTTCTTAATTATAGGATGTCATTGCCTATATGAGTGAATATCACTCACTCATTGAACATATCATAATATACATTGATTCTCATTCTTCACATTGTATCTCTCTTCCTTTTCTTGATAATCTTTGTTTGTGTATGCTTTAGATAGGTCTCCTGTGTAGGTTTTCATGAAACAATGACAAGATAGACATACGAAAGAACAATGTGGAGGAGAAAAATACTTTGGAACCACAATATTATTCAGAATATGAGAATTTGAAGGGTATGGTGATTCACTCTAAAACATTTTCATAAAGTTTTTTTAATATTAAGAATGTATTAAATATTTTCATTATTTTGCCAAAATTTATAGGAAACAGATTTGGAAGAGAGACATATTGGGGAGCACTATGGAGAAAAATAATACTTTGGAAAACAAAAATATTCAAAAAATCAAGATTTGAAGGGTATGGTGATTCATTCAAAACCCTACATTCAGAAAAAATAAAAAATTAAAAAATTCATACTTACCTTAAACCCTTGTTTTTTTCTTGCATGAATGAAAAATTTCACCCTAGGGTTTAACTCCCTCTATCATTTCAGAATTAGAGCTTTTCGTTTTAGGTATTTTATATCTAATGGTTTTTTTTTCTATATATAATTGTTTGACATGTGATGCAAAGGGACCACTTATTGCATTAGATCCCAAATGAAGTCGACCCTCTTCCTTTTTTATTTTATTTTTTTAAAAGGTTTTTGATTTGACATTTAAAAAAAAAAAATTATGCTTTTTCGGTGTGCCTTTTCGATAGAAACGCACCGGTGCATTTCTGTATAAGGAACACACCAATTAAGCCATTTTTTTAAAAATAAAATTAAAAAATATGGTGCATAAAAAAATATATCGTCGATGTTCTCATCTAAACAACACTGAAAATGTTGTCACATAATTTTTTTGATTTTTCTTCTCATTGGTGTGTAATTTTTCTATTGTTTTTTTTTTATGATGTCTTCTATATATATTGCATTGTTGTAATTCAAAATATTTTAAAAAAGAAATTAATTTGTTCAGTGCATGTTGTTGTATGGAATGCACCGGTTCATTTTATATAATAAACACGTTGCTTTGTATATAAAAAGCGCACCGGTTACAACGTTTTTTTTTCGCTGAAAATTATGTGATTTATTTATAAAATATATTTATTAATTTTTGTATTGAATGGTACAAGTTGTATATTGATAAAAATATGAGTGAGAAGAGTTCAAATAATAAAAAGTTTGGTCGACACAATGATGACACATCTAGAAAAACAAAAAAGGCAAGTTCTTTGTAATTATATAAAAATTAATATGGTTGAACTATATGTAAGTTTAAATAATATGTATTGGTTAGTGTGTGTCATGTAGGGCCACAAAATGAGGAATCACGATAAAATTATTGTTGATCTAAGTGTTGAAGAGCATAAAATATTGATGGAAAAATTGCAAAGGGATGAATCTAGTGAATGAAAAAATATTATTCAATATGATTTTTTTTTTGAATTTTCATTAATAATATACTTAGGAATATTATATGACATGTTTCAAACAATCTATTAATTCACATATGTTTAATGTTCTACAGGCACCAAATCTCAACAACAATGTTCTTCAAATGTATGTAATCATTGAATTTTTCTATTAGGTACAAATAATTAATTATGCATTAAATATTAATTTTCAAATATTCTCTTACAGAAAAGAAAAGAAAATGGAACTCGTTTTTCACATAAAACTGGACGACAAGGAAGAAAAGGGTTGATAGAAAAGTTTGTGAGTAATTGTTATTTCCTTATAACAACTTATTTTATTTTTTGTGTATATTTTAAGTTGTTTTACAAAATCCATCCTTGAATGTATTCAAACAGGTGCTAACATACAAAGACGAGCCATAAGAAAAATTGATTGACATTGGGTTAATTAAGGGTTGTGAGTATATGTTTTCATATCAAAAATTAATTGTCGAATTTGTAAGTATAATCTATGTTGTTTTACTTCCATCATTTTATAATTAATGAAACAAAAATAATACTTTATATTAAATCTATGATTTATTATGGGGTATAAAACTTGTAGGAAAAAAGTATGGAACTAATCCAACAAAATAATTGTTGAAACGAGGCATGAGATTTGATTTTGAACATATGTGTATGATTCATGAGTCACTTATTTCTTTGGAGATACGTCGCTTTTCAATTTACATTCATGTATATTATTTATTTCAATTTTCATTATTCTAACCAATGTAGATAGACTCATTACAGTTTATTTTTATGTTTGTAGATGGAACTTCAAGAAGAATAAAAAAATCGAGACAATCAACCAAACATTCAGCAAAATAACCCAAGGCATGGAAGTATCTCGAGTAATAACAACAGTTCCAGTGAAGAATGATGACCAATATATTGGATATCAATGCAAGCTGCAATTGTGTTGTTTTGAAATAATTATCTGTGAAAATCAGACATTTTTGTTTAATGTAATGGACATAGAGTCCCAATTGAAAGACAAGGGATTACCGATAAGTGTCCCATTTTGTATGATTAAGACCCTCTTATTCATATAATAAAATATGTTTTAATTTATTCTATTGCATTGTTCAATGTCGCTGTGAAATGTTACTTCACTGATTAAATATATGGATGAATAAATATTATAATGAAGAGATGCAAAATCTGATGATACAAAAAATTAATCCAAACATCATATCCAAATTCACTAATCAAAATATAAGATATATGTAAGTTTTTTGATAAATAATGGAATTAAAAAATAGCAATAATTGCGCTATCAGAGGTCGATGTTTCTCGGTGTATTTTAATTATTAATCTCAACGGCGCATTTAATATTAAAACTCACTAGTGCGTTTCATATGAAATTCACATCGGTGATTTTATGTAATCAATTAGCACTGGTTTCAATATAAATTTAATACCACAAAATTATATTAAAAATTTGGCCGTTGGTCCATTAATATTATACAAAGCACCGATGCGTATGTGTTATTAGTATGCACTGGTGCTATTGTGTTATTGATAAGCATCGGGGCTTGTTTGTTATATAAATGCACCAATGTGTTCAATTTGTAATGCATCGAAGGGCGTTTCCCTGTAACACACAGGTGCATATTATTTTATACAACATCAATGCCTTCTTATTAATAATGCACCGGTGTGTTCTATGAAGAAATCCTCGGTGCTTATAAGGAAAATGCCTCGGTGCTTAAATATTTTACTTCCCTGTTGCTTTCATATTTTACTGCTCCGATGCTTGACATTAAGTGAACCGCACCGATGTTGTAGGTGTATGTACGCATCGATTCTTGTGACTTATACAAACACACCAATTTTTAAAAATCCACTAACACCTATGGTCGTCCATATATTTTTAGTTATAATCAACTTCCATTATAGTATCCGCAAAAACATCCGCTATCGATAACAGATGTTGTAGCGGATGTGTTTTTTCCAACTTTTACCAATTTTGTAACACTAGAAACCTTTGCTATAACCTCCGCTAAAAGGCCTTTTCCTTGTACTGCTTCCTTCTTTTGGCCTTCATCCAGATCCCTCTCCATATCTCAGATCTTCTTTAGTGCCTCCCCCATGCGTGTAGAGTGATTTAGATGTCTAATTCCATGGTTATCACGCCTTTATCATGCAATAATATCTTGATCGATATGTAAAGAGACCTAATGTACCTCCCTCTTGGTCCCTTCAAGAATTCTTGTTCTGCAACAGTATATGATTTTGTTGTATCAATTGCAAATTTAGTAATAAACCCTGCAGTAATACTATCTAACCAAAAATCCACTGTGCGCTTGAATTTTTTATTAACCCTTTGTAGATACTGACTTGGAGTATATATCGAGCTTCTATTATATTTATGCATGAACTCAAGTTTCTTTGTTTCCAACCATATTTCAATATCTTTCTTTGTAGGGTTCCATGGCATGAACATCCCTTTCTACCACTGCATTCTCTTAATCAATTTAACTCTAATATGATTTGTTGAGTTCCAGCCAGCAATGAAACCATTTGTTAGATGTATGCGATGACCCAAGTTCTACCTTATTTTTCCAAAAAAACCCTAGAAACCATCAGCCCCTCTAGTAAACAAGAAGGAAACATTGTGCACATAGTGCACAACATAGTCTCACCTGAGATGGCTTATGGGTGATTGCATGAACCAAGTGTCTGCAATCATGGAAGGAATGGAAATCATGGGAATGTTAGGCATATTAGACTATTTATACTTTAATATGGATTTTACCATACCATCATTCATTATATCTACCATTCATTTAACCATTAATAGCCATTCTTCAGAAAATAACATGCTAGTCTTTTGCGTGCTATAAATAAACTTCAATGGATTCATACCTTCATTCATTCATTCAAAATAATATGCATATCAAAGAAATAGATGATAAAAGCATACATGAAGACACCATATTTTACCATGGTTCACCCCCCC
>SNQJ01S0015249.1:40500-71802 GCA_010110895.2 Picea sitchensis | reverse complement strand
TATTATTCTTCATCAAAATATGGTGTTGCATGCATTACATCATAAGTTTATTAATGGTGAGGATGACCAGTGTCGCAACAAGCTCTGCATCTTGCGATCTAAACCTCAATTGCATCTCAAAATTTGACTCCATATGAGCATCCTAAGTCTCCACAAAACTAGCACCGTGACTCAAAAACGTATTCAAGACTGAACTCAACCTCGCCAAAACTAGACAAACTCAAGATAAAGATCGATGTTGATATCTCCTATTTTCCTCATACACCCTCTATTTATATTACAAAGATGGGTAAAAACCCTTACATCATACTCCAAAACCCTAATTCTAAGTGGATTCAACTTTTCACATTCTAACTTCCTTCACACGCTAATCCACAATTCTCACGCTGCTTTTCCTTTGTTCACGCCGCGCATTGCTTTCTTCGTCCATTCTCCCTCATTTGTTGCATTGTATCTCGAACCTTACCCCAAATTTGTCTTCTCCAACAATGAATATGAGGTTTGTTTTGTGACTTGAGGTCATTTTTAAAACTTTGTACTCAATTTGTCATTTATGAATATTTAATGCATTTTTTTGCATGTTGGGAGGCGTGAAATTGAGCTAGTTTGGAAAGTGGTTGACTATATAGTCAAAAGTTTCATAATTTAGCAAGGATTTCAATGATGAAGTTATTGTCTTATTGTGAGTGATGGAATTTAATAGCATCCATTAAATTGACATATGTGAGTCATGTTACACATGTTTTTGGTATTTAATCTTTAGTTTATGGGTTTTTTGGATATGTTATCATACAAGTTGTAGGTTGAGCAAAGCCTGACCCAACCAAAAAATCAAGTTCTACAACTATGGGAAACTACACCCAATTTCACCTCGATGTAGGTCCCACACTTGGGGGGTGAGTAAGGTCACTCCTGGGAAGCGAACCCAGAGACCCTTGGGGAAAGGAAAGAAGAAAGGAAAGGTAATGGAGAGCCCCCTAGAATTTGGTACACTAAATGGAAAAGAGAAAAAGGGATATGCCTTGTTGACCAAGTAATGTTTCCCCAAAGGATGTGTTGTTTTTCCCGATGATTGTACCTTCCCGAGACACAAGAAAAATCCAATGAAAAGTAATATATCAATTGGATCAACAAGTTAAGAATGTTGTCCCTATTTTGCAGAAGTTATATCAAAAATATATTCTATCCAAATCAACAAGTAAAAGGTCTAGACTAGTTAGCAATTTCATAAATAAAACTAGTAACCAATGTGGACCGAAAATAACACTTCAAGACTGAATAAACATGGTTGTCACAAAAGTAAATTTATGCAGCATTATATCAGTCTTATGGATGTAGAACTCAATGAAGTAAAACAACAAATCTAACCATAAAAAAGTGCCAAAATCCATCCCAACAAATGCACCTAGGTTAGTAGGTTAAACTAGCAAAGTTAGAAGGTTAGTCTAGGGTTATTGAAATATCCTTGATCCAGCTGATCTGGATATCTACTGCTAAACTACTATTTTATCACTCAAATATGATACTCTAGGGGTTTATGGATGCATTTTAGTTAAAGTATGAACATACTTGGTGATTTTTGCATTTGTGTTTCATTTAATTAGTGTTTTAGCAGTATATATGATGCATGCGAAAGAAAGGACACCACATCTCACTAATATGAATTATGAGGAAAAAAGCAAGAAATATAATAATGTGTTGGAGAAGATAAACCAATAATTAGTTATATCTCATGTATCATCATTGGAATACAAAGAAACTAATGGGAAATACATGTGATCATAATATGAAGGTTGATATGTGCATGCATGAATATATAAAAAAAACGCAGTTCTGAAAGCTCACGGCAACTGCTGCAGAATGGAAAACTCACCATGATGGCTATATTCATCAGAATGGACTGGAAACTATCCCAAAAGGAGCACCCTGGCCTCTAGGTTGATCCTGGTAAATGTTGGACTGAAGATCTGACCTCTGAAGCTCTGGATGTCACCCCCTGGGGGTTTGCACACCTCCTGTAATGTGGGAGTGCACCCTAGTGATCCCACCGACGAAATATGATGATATATGTCTTGAAACGAACTTCCTAGTCTCCTCTATAATGGGTTGGAAGATTTCCTCATATCTAATCTGGAATACCCCATGGAACCCCAAATGTACTTCCTCAAGAGTTGCACACTTTCTAATTGTTTGCTTCTCTCTGAGAGATTCCACTGTCAGAAACTAATGAATAGTGGCTCAAAATATGTTCCTTGTCTATCTCTCAAATGGGTTGGAAGGATTCTGCAAGATAATCCTCTATCTCGTGCAGCTACACAAAACCATCTCTCTGACCCTTGTGCCCTCACTAGTTGAGCTGTGTAATCACTGTAAACTAGATCTCCTGAATAAAATGATGAAATACCTAGATGGTATCTTCGATAGGATAGGATTTTTCTCTCAACACTGAAACAGATCAATGGTGGTGGTTTCCTCCAAAAATTCACAAAACAACAAGGGGGTCGATTTCCTCCTCCTCTAGAAACTATCTCAACATCAAATGATACTATAATGAATAATTAGGTCGAATTCCTCCCTTTATACTCTTCTCGATCTAATACTCCAATGACATCACTTAATATAGGCACTTTTCCTCCTAAGGTGAGTAATTAATTAATTAAGCCCCCCCTTAACAACTTTTCATTCTATTTCTCTGTTGACTTAGGCTTAAGTGACTTTTCCTATTCTTTTTGGCTTAATTCATCGTTTAGCCACCAAATCACCCATATTTATCCTCTTGTTACATGTTTGTTCCTGAATATAGTATATGGAAAAAAATAGACTACTAATTCACTCCCTACTGGCCTACTCTTGGGAAAGGGACATCACAGTTCTCCCTTCCCGAGATTGCTTGTCCTCAAGCAACATCAATCCTGGGTGCTACAAAATATTCTCTCCCTCCCATGTGGAATCCTCCACTGGAAATCCCCTCCATATAACCAAGCACTCACTTCTGACCCTGCTCCTCAACCTACACTCTCTCTACTTGAGCACCTCCTCTAGCACTAGCTCCAATTGACCCTCCTCATCCAAGGGTGGAAACTCCTCTAAAATTCGGACATGTTGTCCCACTACCTTTTTAAGGAAATAAACATGAAAGACATTATGAATCTTTCTACCCTTCAATAGATCTATCTCGTATGCCACCTCACCTACCCTCCTGATGACTCTGTATGGCCCATAAAATTTTGACTTTAGTTTCTCTACTCTTCTCCTCTTCAAGGAGGACTGTCTGAATGGTTGTAACTGTAGAAAAACAAAGTCCCCTACCTCAAAACTGTGCTCTATCCTCTTCTAGTATGCATAGATTTTCTGATGGTTCTGATCTTCCTGCAATTTTTCCTTCACTTCCTATAGGATCCTCTGGCTCTCCTCCACCTAGTATTTTTCCCCAGGGACACTGTTATCCCCAAACACAGTCTCCACAAAATAGGGTGCATTGTATCCATACAATGCTCTAAATAGTGACATCCTGATAGACATATGGTAAATTGTGTTGTAACAATACTCAACGATGTGCAACCATCTCATCCATGTTCATTTCTTCCCTCCCACATAGTTTCTCAGATACCCCTCCACACATTTGTTGACAATCTTTGTCTGACCATCTGTTTGTGGGTTGTAGCTGGTACTCGTGGCTA
Organism: Picea sitchensis; assembly: GCA_010110895.2. Lineage (NCBI taxonomy): Eukaryota > Viridiplantae > Streptophyta > Pinopsida > Pinales > Pinaceae > Picea > Picea sitchensis. Next base: position 68,122 of record SNQJ01S0015249.1, on the reverse strand, counting down.
GTTCTGTGCCTTCTAACTGAAAAATCTCCTGCGACAATGTGTTGATGAAGCGCCCATATCTATCACTGACTATCTTCCTGGGTAAGTTGAGCAACCATAATACCTCTCTAAAAAATAACTCTGCTACCTGTATGGCCTTGTAGTCCATGGGTATGGAAAATAAATGTTCAAATTTGATCACCCTGTCGACCACCACAAATATATAGTCCCTGCCCTGCACTTGAGGAATACCTGTAATCAAGTTCATAGAAATGCTCTCCCATTTCTTCTCTAGAGTGGGTAGAGGATGAAGTAACGTCGCAGGGTGTGTCTGCTCAGATTTGTTCTACTGACAATTCATGCACTCCTTAATCTGTTTCAGTACATCATCCTTGAGACCCTTCCATGAGAATCTCTCCCTAATCTTCCTGTAAGTTTTGAAGTACCCCTAATGTCTGGCTGCATGTGAATCATGACACACCTTCAGAATATTCCCCTTCAAGGTAGATTATGGAACCAAGTAGATCGAGTCCTTGTATAAAATGACATCATCTAGTACGCGGTATATTTCATCAACCACCTTTCCATCCATCACCTCACAAGAAAATTTGTGGTTGGAGCATTCCACCAACAAATGTGCTTTCCAATCTGTTCAAATGTCCATCATCGAACACCCTGGTGGCCTCCTAGACAAGGCATCTTCTATGATGTTCCTCTTTCCCTTGACATACTCAATGTCAAATTCAAAGGATTGGATCTTTGAGACCCACTTCTGTTGCCTCTCACTGAGGTCTTTCTGATTTAGGAAATACTTGAGACTCCTCTGATCATTCTTCACTACAATTTTTCTACCTACCATATACTGACTGAATTTGGTTAAGCAATGCATGATGGCTGGAATTTCCTTGTTGTAAATGAGTATATTCTCTCTGAATCATTGAGATTCTTTCTCTTGATCATAGTGGGATGGACTCCATGCATGGAAACTATTGGATCATGTTGTCATTGATGCCAATGGTTTGATTGATTGATGTCATTGATTGATGTCAAGTGATTGATAAATGTCAAAGGATTGATTGATTGATGATTGATGTAATATAATATGTATTGTCCTTGATGAGAATGCATATATGAAGATGGATCAATGAGTTGTCATTGATACATGATGAAGACAGATCGATGTGGCTTCATTGGTATATGATGCATTGTTGGAAAAATGTATAAATGACTCATTATTGTCTTATCATGATTGAGAAGGTGCACAAACGGATGAACTCCAAAGCGGTCCCCTTATGGTGAAATCCCTCATGGGAAGACGCTTTACGGATTGAGTTATCCTAGAAGAATGGTTGGAGGACCCATGCTTGTATGAGGAATAATGATATTAAGATCAAGGAAATTGTTGGTTAAACTATCCTAGATGGATAGTGCTTGTCATGCCATTTCTGGTGGTATGTGGAATGTCACATAACTCCTCATGTTTTGAGAGTTATGGCCTTAAGAAGATGAAGGACTCCCACATGAAGGCTTGAAGCCCCCAAGGTCAAAGAAGTCAAAGTGACCTAAAAGAAGAAATCATTATTTAAATGATAAAGTAAAGTGACAACGTCAAGGTGGATTATTTAAATAATAAAGAGAAGTGACAAAATCAAGAAATGAAATAATAAAGAGAAGGAAAAAAATCAAGAAAATGATCAAGGTGACAAAATCAAGAAGGAATATTTATGGAGTGGTTAACCTTAAAAAAATAAGGAAAATAGGTTAAGGACCCAGAAATGGGTTAATATTATTTAAATGATAAATTAAAGACAATTCAAGGCAGATTATTTAAATAATCAAGGGAAGTGGACAAAATCAAGAAATGATAAAGCAGGTGACAAAATCCAAAAAGAATATTTAAATGATAAAGTATCTGAGAAACCTTTCTATTTATGGAAAGTGGTTAACCCTAAAATAAGGAAAATAGGTTAAGTGACCTAGAAATGGGTTAAGTGACCTAAAAAATGGGTTAAGTGACCTAGAGGATGAAAGTATAAATAAGATAGCAATGGTCTCTTGTAGATCATCCCTTTGTGGATCAATGGAGCTTCTTTGTGAGAATATATTTTGAGTATTGATGGAGAGCTTCAGGAGAGCCTTCTTGAGAATTTTGTGTGTGGAACACTTGAGCATATTGACATCTATAGGTGACCGAGGTAACCAAGGATATCTAAGAAGAAATCGAGGAAAGTGAAGAAAAGAAGGCCGAACCAAGGGAAGGGATAAATTTCTTTTGATGGTGCTTCTAAGGCATGTTATTTTACAGTCATCTCACCATTTTCGCTATAATTTTTTTTCTATAATGATTCGGGGATCCCTAAATTGCTATGCAAGTGAGAAAAAATATCCAAGTATCTCAGGGAGCTAAAATTCATCTCATGGGTCGCTGTATTTTGGGAGTTGCTAATTCAATGGAAAATAGGGTTTATGACCGACCTCAAACTAGTCTAAAACAAGTTTTTCGTGTAAAAACGCCATAACTTATTCATAACATATCCAAATTCAGTGAGACTAATTGTTTTGCTATATTATAGTCTTTATATGCTCGAATATTTTTCGACCTATTCAACAAATATTCAAGTGTGGCACACTCTACAAGGTCGCTCAGAATAATCCAATTCAAGAAGGTATGCCATTTTGCTATAACTCCTTTATAAGAGGTTACAAGTAGTGCCACCGAGAGGAATTGCATAAAAACATTAATCAAGAAAATTGTATATCAGTTTCTACATCTTATTCATTACAGGTACAAAGTTAAGGATTATTTCAAGTTAAGGTTGCTGACTAATCCAAACTAGTCATGGTTGAGACAAAGGGCTGATGAGTTGTACATACATAAGTATAATTGATGATGTTGGTACATATTGGATGAGTCATTGTTGATGAGAAGGATTACATGATTTTTATATACTTGGTACATGGTTGATGCACTTGTTTATGGTACTGTGCTGATTATTGTGTTGTTTCAAGTACGTGTTGGTAATGGTTGATGCTCTTGTTTATGGTACGATTGATATATGTTGAGGATTGTTGCCTCATCTCGCTTGGTGCTGAGAATGTAAGTTGAGTATTGCATATAGAGTTGGTGCTCTTGTAGAGTTGTACTTATTCAGTTGTTAAAAACCCTAGATTGAAGTCCATAATAAAAGAAAAAATTGTACATACATCTCATGTGTTCTTTGGGTTCCTTGGGGAGATGATTTGTTGATCATATATTGTTGATATGTATTCACATCTAACTGATTATTACTGCCAACAATGGCAATGAGTAAATGTCGCATCGCTAACTAATGAGTTTGTTTAAGAGGGAAGTTTGGGAAAAGATCCCCACACTCATTCACCCCCTAAGTGTGGTAGGTGTGTCCAACAATTGGTAATGAGTGGCCTTCACTACAAAGCCTTAAAAATCTTGAAGGAGAACTGCTGACACAACAAAATGGATGATGAAGTTCCAAACTCTTGATGAGGAAAACCATTCTACTTGGAGAATAGAGATGAGAGTGTATTTGAAGACAATGGGAGCAAGGAAGGCAACCATCCGCGGATATGTTCCATTGAAGAAAATCTAAAGTTTGCATCTCAAAGGGAAGGAAAGAAGAATGATGCATTGGCTCTCAAGATAATTCTTATGGACTCTCAAGCCCCTATCAAAGAGAGCATGGGACAATGCACTTACACCAAGGATCTATGGCTGCTAGAGGAGAGATATCAAAGAAAGGAAGAGAAATACACAAATTGAAGACCACCCATCAAGATCATCAAAGGTAAAGAATCATCAAAAACTCTTGAATGCATTATTTCTAAATGTGATTTTGAAAACATTTCAAGTGAAGATAAAGAATCAAGTGATAATAGGACAAAGGAAGATCTCATTGACATTTCAAATAAAAGCAAAGAAGTATGTGTTGATATTGACAAAAGGGAAGATCAAGTGAGGATATTTCAAACGAAGGTAAATAACACTCTAAAGCCCCTTTGAATGAAATTGATGATGATGATGAATTTTTCTCTACAAGTGAAGAAGAAGATGTAGATATAGTTTGTGTAAGTTTGATGGTATTTATCCCATGAAAAGAATAGAAAGAAATCTATTAAAACCTCCAAAAGGAAATTGAAGAGGGTTTATACATGTATAGGAGTGATAATTTTTGTAATAATAATTCATAACTATCTTCGATAGCACTAAGAAGTTTCTTAGAGGATTCAAAGGCACATCTTGAATTTAAAGGGAATGCTCAAAGAACAAGAAGAGAGTTCTAAATTAGAAGAAAAGGAAGAAGAGATCACAAGCCTAAAGAATGGAAAGCAGACATGAATATGATGATGAGATTAGTAAAGTTTTGAAACCATTGTCCATCTCAAGACCCAAATTGAAGAAGCCAAAAAGAATAGAGGAACCATTGAAGATTAAAATAAATGAAAAGGAAGATTCATGTTGCAAGTTAGAGATGAAATTGTTGACCTTATAAAGAAGGTGGAAAAATTCAAACAAATTTTGAATAGCTCACTATGATCTTTGATGAGATCTTGAAAAGTCAAAGACCATCATGTGATAAATCATCGTGGATACAAAGGAGAAGATACACATGTTGAAGAAAGACCTCAAAGAAGCATGATGTAAGTACATATCAAAAAAGGAAGATAATGTTGCAAAACAACCATCTACACAAGGAAAATAAAATTTCAAAAGAACAAAGCAGTGGAAGAAATCAAGACATTTTTGGGACACCAAAGCAAAGGTATGAAAGTATTTTTCATGGGCATTGTTATTCATGCAATGGATATGGTCACAAAGATTTTGAATGTAGATATTATGAAAGAAGATATAATGAAGATTATATATAACACAATAAGGTGTTGGAGATGTGATCAAATAGGACATATTTATGTTCACCTTAACTCTAAGGAGATGCTACAATTTAGTGGATTTGGCCAAATCCCAAGAGTGATGGAACACAAGAAGAAATTCCACATGAGGACTTGCCATTTACGGCTAGAAGAAGGAATGAAGTAAGAAAGGGAGACATATTTGAAAATATGGATACTTATCAAGTTCTAAGAGAAGGGTCATCTACAAAAAGTGGGTGAAGAAGACGAGCAGCCTGCATCGTGAGTGAAAGATTGAAGGGGAAGTTCAAATGTTCCATTTACTAAGGCACACAAAGTTAACAATGGTGATACCACGTCCACACGCTCGACTCCTTTGAATAGGTCGCTGACACACGCATCGCTAGCTTGTGCAACAGGCCGCAGGTCTCAAGCAGTAAAAGCCTTGGGAAAAAGACAATGCAATAGCGGCTTGGAGTTTGATGTGATGGTTTAACTCAGACCGTAGAGTCCGACATTGTTTATTGCAGGTTCCAACACTCCGCTTGTCGTAGGTTTTCATGGTTCTAAGCTAGATCACGCAAGGTTATGATATGTAACAAATCTTGGGTGCATGGCACCAACCCATGAGTATGGTTTGATGTTGATCCGTTGGAGTACATGGTCGGGTACTCTTTGAAGTTTCATTGATATATCCAGAGATGTATTATTGGAAGGATATGGTATTGTTGGATATCATATGCTTTTTCATGTGATGGCCACACATTGAGACATGTAGATTGATAGTCATAATGTACATCATTGGGGAATTCACTTATTGACTCATGGTTGATATTCTTGCTTGGTGCAAGTAATGATGCATGATGGTACACTCATGGATGGTATTTGTTTATACATTGATAGATGCACATTGTTTGGCATGTCAGTAGATGCACATGTTGGCATATGGTGGATACATTTCATGGATGATATCTTTTACATTGGTGATGTACATACATGTACATGGGTGTTGTTCATGATGGGCAAATTTTGGTACATGATTTATTTGGTGGATATATTGTTCATGATTCTCTATTTCATCGATGACATATCTTTTTCTTCATGATGTATGGTATACATTAAGTTTGATGCATGAACAGTCCAAGGATCATCATAGAAAGATATTGTTCATCTTGCGTTAAAGATAGTGGAGACATACCCTTAGGGGAGTCATTATTCTTCCCATGATTCTAGGAGGAGATATTTATCAAATACATACCTATAAAAGAGACCTATATTTGAAGAAAGAGCACAAAAGCATAATTCTGGGGATCAATGCATCGCTGTGGGGAGTATGTTCGATGTATCCTCAACATTACATCAAAGTGATATCCCTGTTCAAAAGGGGAGAGATTTCATTCATAAAGTTCAAAGGCATTCGCATAGGGGAGCAACCCCAAGGAGAGTTCAAGCAAGGGGAGTTGCCCCAAGAGGAGAATGACCATTTCCATTGATGTCAAAAGGGGAAAGTTAATCACATTGATGTGATTGATATTTATTGATGGGGAGAGATAGTCAAGACACTATTGATGTAGAACATGCCGTATCTACATGTTGACATCAATTGGTAATTGGTGCGTTGACATCAATGTTGGTATTGCCATCAATGCCAAAGGGGAGATTGTTGATCATGTTGTCATTGATGCCAATGGTTTGATTGATTGATGTCAAGTAATTGATTGATGTCAAAGGATTGATTGATTGATGATTGATGTAATATAATATGTATTTTCCTCTTGATGAGAATGCATAGATGAAGATGGATCAATGAGTTGTCAGCTGATACATGATGAAGATGGATCGATGTGGTTTCATGGGTATATGATGCATTGTTGGAAAAATCTATAGATGACCTTAATATTGTCTTATCATGATTGATAAGGTGCACAAACAGCATGAACTCCAAAGTGGTCCCCTTTATGGTGAAAGCCCTCATGGGAAGATGCTTTACCGATTGAGTTATCCTTAGAAGAATGTGTGGAGGACCCATGGTTGTATGAGGAATAATGATGAAGATCAAGGAAATTTTTGTGAAACTATCCTAGATGGATATTTTGTTTCATTCCATTTCGTGGTATGTGAATGTCATAACTCCTCTTGGTTTGAGATTTATGTCCTTATGAAGATGAAGGACTCCACATGAAGGCTTGAAGCCCCCAAGGTCAAAGAAGTCAAAGGAAGTGACCTAAAAGAAGAAATAATTATTTAAATGATAAAGTAAAGTGATAAATGATAATGAGTTGGCACATACATGAAGTGTATAACTCCGATGATGCTGGCATATTTATGAGTCATTGTTGATGAGTAGTTGGACACATGATTTTTATATACTGTACATGGTTGGATGCACTTTGTTTATGGTACGTGCTGATTATTGTGTTGTTTGGCACAGTTGGTGCATGGTTGATGCCTTGCTTATGGTACTGCATTGATATCTATCGACACACCTCATCTCAAATTTGAGGCCGAGGAATGTAAGTTGAGTATTGCATATAGAGTTGGTTCTCTCAGAGAGTTGTACCTCCATTCATTTGTTGCTAAAAAACCCTCGGATTGAAGTCCATAATAAAAGAAAATTGTACACATCTTGTGTTCCTTAGTCTTGGGGAGATGATTTGTTGATCATATATTGTTGATATGTATTCACATAACCACTATTAATGACAACAATGAGTAATGGAGTAAACGTCGAATGCTAACCAATGAGTTTTTTGTAAGAGGGAAGTTTTGGGGAAAAAGATCCCCACAATCATCCATCACCCCTAAGTGTGGTAGTCAGGTTCAACAATTGGCATCGAGTGGGTCCCTTCACCACAAAACCTAACAATCTTGAAGGATCCATAGACACAGTCAAATGGATGATGAAAAAGTGAAGTTCCAATCCTTGATGGGGGAAACTATTCTACTTGTATAATAGATATGAGAGTGTATTTGAAGACAATGGTGAATTTATTTGGAAGGCAACCATCATGGATATGTTCGGGATTGAAGAACAAGTCAAAGTTTGCATCTCAAAGGGAAGGAAGAAGAATGATGCATTGGCTCTCAAGATAATTCTTAGTGGACTCCTCAATCCCTATCAAAGAGAGCATGGGACAATGCACTTCTCCGCCATGATCATGGCTAAAGCTAGAGGAGACATATCAAAGAAAGGAAGAGAAAGAATAAATTGAATACCACCCATCAAGATCATCAAAGGTAAAGAATCAAAACTCTTTGAATGCATTATTATTTCTAAATGTTAGTTTGAAAACATTTCAAGTGAAGATAAAGAATCAAGTGATAAGAATAAAGGAAGATCTTGAAGATATTTCAAATAAAAGCAAAGAAGTATGTGCCATATTGGACAAAAGGAAGATCATGAGGATATTTCAAATGAAGGTAAAGAACACTCTTAAAGCCCTCAATGCAATGATGATGAAGTTTTCTACAAGTGAAGAATAAGATGTAGATATAGTTTTTATAAAGTTTGATGGTATTTATCCCATGAAAAGAATAGAAAGAAATCTATTAAAACTCTGTGTAAAAAAAAAAAAAAAAAAAGGAAATTGAAGCAGTGGTTTATACATGTATAGAGCGGATCATTTTGCATTATCACCATAACTATCTTCGATAGCACTAAGAAGTTTCTTAGGAGGAGTCAAAAGCATCTTGAATTTAAAGGGAATGCTCAAAGAACAAGAAGAGAGTTCCCAAATTAGAAGAAAAGGAAGAAGAGATCATGCCCAAAGAATGGAAAAAGCTTCACATGAATATAGATGATGAGATTAGTAAAAGTTTTGGAAACTATTGTCCATATCAAGACCCAAATTGAAGAAGCCAAAAAGAATAGAGGAACTATTGAAGACAAAGAAATGAAAAGGAAAATTCATGTTGTAAGCTAGAAGCTTGAATTTGTTGACCTTATAAAGAAGGTGAAAAACAACAAATTCTTGAATAACTCACGATCTTGATGAGATCTTGGAAAGTCAAAGACCATCATGTGATAAATCAAGTCGCGGGATACAAAGGAGAAGATACACGTTGAAAGAAAGCACCTCCAAGAAGCACGAGGTAAGTCCATAAAAGAAAGAAGATAATGTTGCAAAACAACCATCTACACAAGGAAAATAAAAATTTCAAAAGAACAAAGCAAGGAAGAAATAAAGAAGACATTTTTGGGACACCAAAGCAAAGGCATGAAAGTATTTTCATGGGCATTGCTATTCATGTAATGGATAGTCACAAAGATTTGAATGTAGATCTTAAGAAAGAAGATATAATGGAAGATCTCATAACACCACAAGGAGTTGGAGATGATCAAATAGGACATATTTATGTTCACCGTAACTCTATGAGATGCCATACCGGTAGTGGATTTTGGCCACAAATCCCAAGAGTGTTGGAACACAAGAATAAATTCCATGATTAGGACTTCACATAGCATGGATAGAAGAAGGAATGAAGTAAGAAAGGGAGACATATTTAAAAAATATGGATACTCAGAGCTCAAGTTCAAAGAGAAGGGTCATCTACGTATGGGTGAAGAAGACAGAGAAGCCGACGCAGTGAAAGATTAAGGAAGTTCAAATGTGTCATTTACTAAGGCACACAAAGGTAACAATGGTTACAGTCACGTGTCCACGTGTTCTAACCTTGAATAGTTCAATGCATATCATCTGACTCGCCTAAAATACAGCCGGTGTTCATGGTAAAGCCTTGGGAAAAAAGACAAATAACATGGCTTGGAGTTTGATGTGATGGTTTAACACTCGCATCAGAGTCCCATTGTTTATTGCAGGTTTAACCTGCTATAGGTTTTCATGGTTCTAAGTTTGATCATGCAAGGTTATGATATAAAAATAAATCTTGGGTGCATGGCACTAACCCACAGAGTATTTGATGTTGATCCGTTGGAGTACATGGTCGGCCTTTGAAGTTTCATTGATATATCTTATGATGTATTATCGAAAGCATATGGTATTGTTGGATATCATGGTGCATGCAATTTCATGTGGATGGGCTACACATCGAGACATGTAGATTGATAGTCAAGTTGTTAAACATCATTGGGAAATCTTAGCTTATTGATGCATTGGTTGATATACTTGCTTGGTGCAAGTAATGATGCATGATGGCACTCATGGATGGTATTTGTTTAGCATATTGATAGATGCAATATCATTTGCATGTTGGTAGAAATGCAATCTTGGCATATGGTGATACTCATGGATGATATCTTTTGGCACATTGTTGATGTACATGGTTGATGTATTACGGCAAGGTTCATGATGGGCACATTTTGGGTACATGATGTTCTCAGGATATATTGTTCATGATTCTCTATTTCATTGATGACACATCTTTGTTTCATGATGTATTGTATGACACAATTTTGATGCATAGACAAGTCCAAGTACCGCCATATGGTGATATTCAAGAGAAGATAGTGGGAGACATACCCTAGGGGAGTCATTCTTATTCCCATGATTCTAGTAGGAGATATTTATCAAATACATACCTAGAAAAGAGACCTATATTTGAAGAAAGAGAACAAAAGCATAATTCTAGGGGAGCAATGGTCACTGTGGGGAGTATGTTCGATGTATCCTCAGCATTACATCAGAGTGATATCCCTTGTTCAAAAGGGGAGAGATTATTCATAGGAAGTTCAAAGGCATTCAGACAGGGGGAGCAACCCCAAGGAGAGTTCAAGCAAGGGGAGCAGCCCCAAGATGAGAATGTCCCTTTGCCATTGATGTCAAAGGGGGAAAGTTAATCACATTGATGTGATTGATATTTATTGATGGGGAGAGATAGTCACATTGACTATTTATGTAGAACATGTCGTATCTACATGTTGACATCAATAATTGGTAATTGGTGTTGACATCAATGTTGGTATTTCTATCAATGCCAAAGGGGGAGATTGTTGGATCATGTTGTCATTGATGCCAATGGTTTAATTGATTGATGTCAAAGGATTGAAGTCCATAATAAAAAGAAAAATTGTACATACATCTTGTGTTCCTTGTGGAGATGATTTGTTGATGATATATTGTTGATATATGTTGCTGATATGTATTCACATCTAACTGATTATTAATGACAACAATGATTAATGAGTAAATGTCGAATTTTAACTAATGAGTTTTGTGTAAGAGGGAAGTTTTGGGAAAAACATCCCCACACTCATTCACCCCCCCCCCTCTAAGTGTGGTAGGTGTGTCCAACAGAAACTGCTCCAATCCACACCCCTAATGCGTCGCACTCTAAGACAAATGGCTCTGAGAAATATAGAAGGGATATAAGAAGGCATGTTCTTAGAACCTCCTTCATTTTCTCAAATGTCTATTGTGACTCCTCTATCCAATGAAAGGTGCCCTTCTTGGTCGACAAATCTTTGACTGGTTCTCCCAATTGTGAAAATCCCTTGACGAACCGCCTGTAGTAACTGTATAACCCAAAGAATCCCTTCAGTTCCATCAGGTTCTTGGGTGTTGGCCAATAAAAAATGGCCCCGGTCTTCTCTTGAGGAACCTGTACTCCCTACAAACTGATGGTATTCCACAAGTAAAGTAGTTCCCTCATGTCAAAATCACATTTGGACTCCTTGGAATATAATTATTGTGCCTGCATAATGCCCAAGACCTCCTCCAAATGTTTCATATGATCATCCCACGTCCTGTTGTAAATCAACATATCATCGAAGAATACCAAAAGGTATTTCCTCAACTTCCCTCTAAATATGTGTTTCATGCCAGAATGGAAAGTGGTAGGTGCATTGGTCAATCCAAACGGCATGACCAAGAACTCAAAATGTATGAAATGGCATATGAATATTGTCTTCTCTATATCCTTCTCTCTTATGTTGATCTGATGATATCTTGACCGCAGATGAATCTTAGTGAAGAAACCTTCCCCATGTAACTCGTCCATCAACTTATCTATGTGCGAAATGGGGTACTTATTCTTTATTTTTTTCTTGTTGAGAGATCTATTATCAATGCACATCCTCAATGTTCCATCCTTCTTCAGTACCAGAACAAATGAAGAGGAAACATGAATCATGTTGGGCCTGATGTGCCCCATCGCAAGGAATTCTTTGATTTCTTTCTCAATATCCTCCTTGAACCTCTTGGGGTGCCTATAGGGCACGGTGATCACCAGTGTAGTCCCTGCCTCTAACTCGATCGTATGCTCAAATCCCATGTTTGGTGGTCTCCTTGGTGGTATCGTCCCAAACATTGGGTCATACTAACTCAGAAGCTCTTTGATTTGTGGATGGTAATGCTCTCTTCCCTATGAATCCTTCTGTGCGATGATCGAACACTCTAATGCATATGATACATCACTGTCGCGAAAGATCTGCTCCATCCTTTTCGCTGATACCGCTAGTGGTGCTCCTATAGACATGCCTCTTTGTACCACTCTCTATACACTAGTGTCTCTAGGGCTCATGGTCAACGTCTGATAGTTGAACCCAATCTCCCCTAATGAATATAACCATTGTACCCTCAATATTGCATCAATATCTGATAGGTAAACTACATAGAAAGTATCTATCTGGGTGTAGTTGCCTAGTTTGACCTCTATGATCCAGGTGGATATTGGTGGCCACCCACCTATTCCACTTGGACCCCCACCATTGTTTGTTTCAGTTTTTCAATTTCCTTAATTGTAGCACAATTTACTATTTTTGACAATTTTTCGGGTCCTGAACTTTTGGAGCCGTTTTGAGGCCCTAAACGATGTTTTTTGAGCATGGTCCGATCGAAATATAATTTCTTGATATTTTCTGCCAACTATTGTATTCCTCTCATAGATCTTTCTAACGATGTATCATATGCATCAAACAAAGATAGTATGCCAAAGTTACGACCCCAGGAAATTGATGGACCAATTTACCCCAACGAGGCCCATATTCTGGTGTTCCATCTCCTAGGTTTAGGTTTTTTGGGATGTTTAGGGTTTCCATTATGTTTCTCAATAATATATAGGCATGTAGCCGCCACATCTTTTCTCAAAGATAAGCTACCAATGCCCTAGCTAGTTTATTTCTATTATGTTTGTAAACAAATTTTAGTTCTTTGATATTAATGAAATGAAGTGTTATTTCCATTACATCTTCGTATTCATGGTTATTTGTGTATTATGTTTTGTTCCTGCATAAATCTAGATCACTTTAGCTCTAGGATCATGTCCAAACATGTCACTGTGTATCCATCTTCCACTGCCATGTGGAATCCCTCAAACTCCTCAATGCATAACTCCCTCCTGGCTACTAAGGACACATCTATGAAATTTTGGATGGCCCCACCATCAACTAAAGCGGTCATGCACTGCCCCTGTACAATTCCCTTGAGCCTGAGAGTGTTGTACCTGGGTACTCGGGAAAGGGTTTCTATGGTTCCCCCTTTCACCTATCTACGAGGTTTTGTCTCCTCCTTGGACTATGCCCCTGCCGGTATCTGAGGTTTCTTCGACTGCTGCTCTAGCTCATGTGTGGTCTCATCCTTTGAATCATTGTCTACCTATGCCTCGATATTATCATCCTCCTCCTCACTGCCTGAATCCACCTCAATGTAGTGGATTTGTCCCTTTCCAATGCATCTATTCCCTAGGACCCAATGGTCTCTACAAGAGAAGCAAAGTTTCTTCCTCATCAAATCCCATCTCGTATCATCATCCAACTTGGGTTTACCCTTCCATTCCCTTTGAGAATTTTTCTGATCCTTGTCTCTCTCTAGTACAAAGGGTTTGGTACATGTTTTGGGTTTCAATGTTGAGTACCCCTTGTCTCTCATGCGCACAATGACCTCTTGTAGGGTGTGAGGCTTGAAATCCTTAATCCAACCCCTCAATGGCTCTATCAATTCCTCGGTGAACAACATCACTAGTCTATCCTCTAATATATTTGATAGGGCCACTGCCTTCCACTGGAAATATATGATGAATGCCTCAACTTATCTGATTCGTATCAATTGTGTAAGGTCATTGAAGTGGAGCTCTGGATCTCTCCTGTCAAACCTCTCCATTAATATCTCAATGAACTCCAAATATGGCGTATTGTGGTTGTAACCCAAGGTCAGTATCCCATGGTACCACCACTCGTGGGCCTCCCCGTGCAAGTGCAAGGTGGAAAAGTTGATATCTTTTGACTCTGTCATCGGGTTAAGCTTGAAATATTTGTCAAGCTTATGGACCCATGCCTGGGTTGAGCATCGTGATGATCCATCGAAAGTAGTAATGTTCAACTTTCCCACTTTCTTGATGAAATACATGTTGTGAGTTTTCCCATTTCCCCTCTGTGCCTCTTAGGGTCTGTTTCGATATATGATAGAATAGTAGTCCATAAAACTCATGTCTGCATGGAACTCTAGTCCTATTGTCAAGTATTCTCTCTTGTACTCCCTGAACGGATCTTGTGGCACCACCTATCCTTGACCCGACTGTCCTCTCTCCTACCCTCGCTGTCCCAATGGATTTCCTCCTTGGAATTGTGGGTATAAAAGTCAAGTAATACTCATAAATGATGTGTAGGCTCAAACTAGTGAAGGGTGTGGAATAGCTCTGCCATGAGATCCACTAGAGCCACTAGTCCCACCTCCCTAGTATCCTCTTGAACCACTTGCTCCTACTACGGAGTTTTCACCTATAGTGCTCATGCTATGGTGGAGAATCTGTGCACTGATAACCATTTGATCTATGGTATTCATCATGTCCCTCTATCCTCTAGGTAGGTCATTCAACATGGCCTACATATTGTCAACATGTGTCTCGGGGCCTTTCCCCATACCCTCATGTGTCTCACTCCTGCCACCCATAATCCTCTCTATCTCGGCCTCTATGTTCAAAATGATATGCTCTCTGTCCTCTAACTCTAGCTCTATATCTGACTGAGTGTGGAAGGGACTGTAATCCCACCAGTTTCTATCTCTCTTATCTCTATTATGACCTCTGCGTTACTGAATGTACTCCTCCCCACAATTTCCTTGACCCTCTGGGTATTCTTCACCCGTTCCTGGAATCATGGGGTCATGAGAAGCACTTCTTCATAAGCTAGTAGGAAGAAGTCTCTGATATCACTGAAATATCCATGATTGAGTTGATATGGATATCTAATCCTGAACTAATGTTTTATCACTCATATATGATACTCTGGGGGTTTCTGGATGCATTTGAGTTAATGTGTGAAAATGTTTGGTGATTTTCGCATGTGTGTTTCATTTAATTAGTGTTTTAGAAGTATATATGATGCATGCAAAAGAAAGGAAAACACATCTCACTAATATGTATTATGAATAAAAAATCAAGAAATACAAGAATGTGTTGGAGCATATAAACTAACCATCAGTTAGATCTCATGGATCGTCACCGGAATACAAAGAAACTAACAGGAAATACTCATGATCAGAAGATGAAGGTTGATCTGTGCATGCATGGATGGATCGACAAAACGTAGTTCTGGAAGATCATGACAACTACTGCATACTGGAAAAATCACCCTAATGGCTATACTCATTAGAATGGATAGGAAATTGTCCCAAAAGGAGCACCCTGGACTGTAGGTTGATCCTGGTAACTGTTAGATTGAAGATTCGACCTCTGAAGCTCCATATGTCACCCCCTGGGAATTTCCACACCTTCTGGGCTATGGGAGTGCACCCTAGTGATCCCACCAATGTAATCCTATGATATATGTCTCCAAACAATTGTCCTGGTCTCCTCTGTAATGAGCCAGAGGGGTTTCCTCGAATCTGATCTAGAATACCCAATGGAACCCCAAATGTACTTCCTCAAGAGCTGTGCATTATCTAGTTTTTTTTCTGTGCTCTAAGAGATTCCACTGTCAGAAATAGATGAATGGCAGCTCAAAATATGCACCCTAGCTAGCTCTCAACTGGGTTGGAAGGAATCTACAAGATAATCCTTTGTCTCACGTGGATACACAAAACCCTCTCTCTAACCCATGTTCCCTCGCTGACTGAGTTGTGCAATCACTGTAAATTGGATCTCCTGAATAGCATGGTGAAATACCTGGATGGTATCTCTGATACGATAGGGTGTGTCTCATAACATCGAAACTAATCAATGGTGGTGGTTTCCTCCAGAAATCCACAAAACAACAAGAGGGTTGATTTCCTCCTCCTCTCGAAACTATCTCAACATCAAATCATAACATAATGAGGAATTAGGTCGAATTCCTCCCTTTATACTCTTCCCAATCTAATTCTTCGTTGACATCACTTAATCTAGGTGATTTTCCTCCTAAGGTGAGTACGCTGACATCACTTAATCTAGGTGATTTTCCTCCTAAGGTGAGTAGTTAATTAATTAAGTCCCCTGCTCGATAAATTCGTGGAGTGCGGACACGAATTAATCTCCCCATCCACTGATCCGGAACAAACGGACGTATCACTACTCTTCTCTAGATCTAGATATTGAATGAACTAAGAGAAATGGATAGTGACATACCTTTATGAACTCTCTCTCCTTTAATCTCTGTTCCTTGCTCTCATCTGATGCTCTTGTGTCGCTCAATCACAACAACACAACCAATCATAGCAAGCATTAAATATATTCAATACCTAGTCTATACATGCATCTAAGAATCAGTAATAAGACATCATCATTATGGGAAAGGACATATTCATGTGGCTGTATTAACTGAAAGAGAAATATATAACCTGAGCCTTGATGTCAGAGTTCTCCTTTCATGGCTCCTAGATCCACACACACACTCTGCTCATGCATGAAGAAGTTCAACCACATATGATTGCTTATTGTCTCTTTGTCGCTGTAGCTTCAATCCTCCATACGCCTTGCAATAAGTTCTCCAACTCAATCTCTTTAAAGCTAGCTTTGCTTCTTCTTCTTGTTCTTCTTATTCTTCTTAACCCTTTCCAGGAATCATCCCTTCAATATATAGAAAACGATTTTCGATTAGTTACTTTGATAGGAACATCCCAAGATATCCTCGAAAGTCGAGTTTGCCAACCATTCTCAACTCAACTCACCCTTCTAGAAAGACTCTAGAAGGATCGTGAACTTATTCATTTTCTTCCTTAGAAACATGTCCCACCTCAACCACAAACAGTATGGAAAGTTCTGCACAAGCTAAATGCGCTCTCATGAATGGAAGGATTTTCTTTTGTTATATATATGTTTCATGAATGACTATTTTCAAAATATGATTTTTGAGAAAATGACAAGTGTAACCTTCTTCAGGAAAAACTTCTTAATGAAGAGTTTGATCTTCCATTATCATGACATAATCATAATATCATCTTGATAACCGAAAATGTGGATAACAGTCCCCCCTTAACGCCTTTTCATTCTATTTCTCCATTGACTTAGGATTAAGTGACTTTTCATATGATTTTTGGCTTAATTCATCGCTTATCCACCAAATCATCCTTATTTTTCCTCTTGTTCCATGTTTGTGCCTGACTATAGTCTACGGGAACAAATAGACTACTAAGTCACTCCCTGCTGACCTACTCTTGGGAACGGGACATCACAGTCCTCCCTTCCTGAGATTGCTTGTCCTCAAACAACATCAATCCTAGGTTCTGCAAAATATGATCTCCCTCCCATGTGGCATACTCCACTGGAAGTCCCCTCCATCTAGCCAAGCACTCCCTGATGACTCTGCTCCTCAAGTTGTGCTCTCTCTGGTCGAGCACCTCCTCTGGCACTAGCTCCAACTGACCCTCCTCATCCAAGGGTGGAAACTCCTTTGAAATGTTGACCTGTTGTCCCACTGTAGTTTTATAGAAAGAAACATGAAATACGTTATGAATCTTTCTACCTTTTGGTAGATCTATCTCGTATGCCACCTCTCCTATCCTCCTGATGACTTTGTATGGCACATAAAATTTCGGCTTCAGTTTCTCTGCTCCTCTCTTCTTCAAGGAGGACTGTCTATATGGTTGTAACTGTAGAAAACCCAAGTCCCCTACCTCAAAACTGTGCTCTATCTTTTGCATTTATGCATAGATATTTTTCTAGTTCTATGATTCCTCCAAGTTTTCCTTCACTGCGCGCAGGATCCTCTAGCTCTCCTCCACCCATTCTTTGGCCCCGGGGACCTTGTTATGCCCAAACACAGTCTCCAAAAAATAGGGTGCATCGTATCCATACATTTATCTAAATGGTGACATCCTGATAGACAGATGGTAAGATGTGTTGTAACAATACTCACCCATGTACATTGCTTCCCTCCCACATAGTTTCTCATATACCCCTCCACCCATTTGTTGACAATCTTTGTATGCCCATCTCTCTGTGCATGGTCATTGTTACTCATGGCTAGCTCTATGCCTACCAACTGAAAATGATCCTGCCAAAATGCGTTGATGAAGCACCCATCTTTATCACTGACTATCTGCATCGGTAATCCATGCAACCAAAATACCTCTCTAAAAAAAAACTCCGCTACTTGTATTACCTTGTAGTTCATGGGTATGGAAAATAAATGTGCAAATTTGGTCAGCGTGTTGACCACCAAAAATATACAGTCCCTACCCTACACTCGAGAAAGACCTGTAATGAAGTCCATATAAATTATCTCCCATTTATTTTCTGGAATGGGTAGAGGTTGAAGTAACCCCGCAGGGTTTGTCTTATCAGACTTGTTTTGCTGACAAGTCATGCACTCCTGGATGTGTTTCAGTACATCATCCTTGATACCCTTCCATGAGAATCTCTCCCTGATCTTCCTGTAAGTTTTGAAGTACCATTGATGCCCAGTTGCAGGTGAACCATGACACACCTTCATAATATTCCCCTTCAAGGCAGATTTTGTAACCAAGTAGATCCGGTCCTTATAAAAAATGACATCATCTAGTACCCAATATCTATCGTCAACCACTTGTCCATCCATCACCTCACAATGAATTTTTTTTTGGAGTATTCCACCAACAAATGTGCTTTCTAATCTGTGTAAATGTCCATCATCGAACACCCTGGTGGCCTCCTAGACAAGGAATCTGCTATGATGTTCCTCTTTCCCTTGACATACTAAATTTCAAATTCAAAGGCTTGGATCTTCGAGACCCACTTATGTTGTCTCTCACTGAGGTCTTTCTGATCCAGGAAATACTTGAGACTGTTTTGATCAATCTTCACTACAAATATACTAACTACAAGTCTTTTCTAGCATTTCCTTGTCATAAATAGAGAATATTATCTCCAAATCATTGGGCTTCCTTCTCTCGAACACAATGGGATGGCCTCCCTGCATAAAAAATACTCCAAACCCCACCCCTAATGCATCACACTCTAAGACAAGTGGTTGTGAGAAATCCAAAGGGGCTAGAACATGGCATGTGCTCATAACCTCCTTCATTTTCTCAAATGTCTATTGTGACTCCTCTGTCCAATGAAAGGAACCCTTCTTAGTCAAATATTTGAGTAGTTCTCCCAATTGTGAAAATCCTTTGACGAACCACCTATAGTAAATGCATAACCCAAATAATCCCTTCAGTTCCATGAGGTTCTTGGGTGTTAGCCAATCAAAAATGGCCCTGATCTTCTCCTAATGAACCTGTACTCCCTGCTCACTGATGATAACACCCAAGTACAATAGTTCCCTCATGCCAAACTCACATTTGGATTCCTTGGCATATAATTATTCTGCCTGCATAATTCCCAATACCTCCTCCAAATGTGTCATATGAGCATCCAACATCCTATTGTAAATCAATATATCATCGAAGAATACCAAAAGGTATTTCCACAACTTCCCTCTAAAGATGTGGTTCATACAAGACTGTAAAGTGGAAGGTGAGTTGGTCAATCCAAACGGCATGACCAAGAAGTAAAAATGTCTGAAATGGCATCTGAATGTTGTATTTTCTATATCCTTCTTTCTGATGTTGATATGATGATATCCTAACTGCAGATCAATCTTGGTGAAGAAAACTACCCCATGTAACTCGTCCATCAACTCATATATGTGTGGAATGGGGTACCTATTCTTAATCATTTTCTTGTTGAGATCTCTGTAATCAATGCGCATCCTCAATGTGCCATCCTTCTTTAGTACCATAATGACTAAAGAGGAAAAATGACTTGTGATGGGCCTGATGTGCCCCATCGCAATAAATTCTTTGATTGCTTTATCAATCTCATCCTTGAACCTCTTGGGGTGCCTATAGGGTATGGTGATCAACGATGTAGCACCTCCTTGGTTCTATTGGAACAAACACTATCTCATACCGACTCATAATCTCTCTGATCTATGGATGGTAATTCTCTCTGCTCTCTAGATCCTTATGAGTGGTGATCAAACACTCAGTTGCATAGGCTACATCACTGTGATGGAACATTCGCTCCATCTATTTCACTGATACTACTCGTGGTTCTCTTGTAGACATGCCTCTCAGTACCACTCTCTATCCACTGGCATATCTGAAGATCATGGTCAACATATGATAGTTGAACCTAATCTCCCCCAATGAATATAACCATTGTACCCACAATACTGCATCAATATCTGATAGGCCAACTACATAGAAAGTATCTCTCAAGGTGTAGTTTCCTAGTTTGAGTTCTACATCTGGGATCATGTCCAAACATGTCATCGTGTATCCATATACCACTGCCACATGGAATCCCTCAAAAATTTTAGTGCATAAACCCCTCCTGGCTATTAACGACGCATCTATGAAATTGTGGGTGGCCCCACCATCAACTAAAGTGGTCATGCACTGCCCCTATACAAGGCCTTTGAGCCTAAGAGTGTTGTACTGGGTACTCCGGAAAGGGTTGTTATGGTTCCCCCTTTCACCTCTCTATGATTGTTTGTTTCCTTCTTGGGTTGTTCCTATTGGTTGTTTATCTGATCTATACCTTTAACATGATTAACCCAGGTTCAGGTCTACTAGGGATCCAACAAAGCCTCTAAAACTATCAGCCCTCCTGGTAAACTAGAAGGAAACACAATACACAGAGTGCACTACACAGTCTCACCTGAGATAGTATTAATGGGTGACTACAATACTCAAGTTCTTGCAATCCAGAATTGAATGGGCTACGTTAGTTGTGCGCTGAGAGTTCTAACTAGTTATTAAAGAAATATTTTGTCATTCACTGATCTTAGTTATTTTGTTGTTCCTTATGCATGGATGTAAATCAACATATCTAAATACTTCATCAAAGAATTCATTTAACATCTAACCATTGACAGAAAATACATAAACAATAATCATTCCACACAACATATGATTTACCGTGGTTCACCCCCTCCTGGGCTACGTCCAAAAAGATTTGGCTCTAAGGCTCTTTTATTAGGGTTCTGTCATATTTGGCACCACGTGCACTTCAAATCCGTTCATACATTCATAAAACAAACTCCTCAATATTTACGAGGCTGACTAGATCGCACTAGGATCCTAAGCCTACAATCCAACCCTCAAGGTCTAGTCACTTTTCCCTCCCATATCTCAACAACTTACAAAAAGGTATCACATCGTATTTGGGTTACATACCTGTTACTCTATCTCGCGTGAGTAACTCATAACAACCATAAAATACACTGAACCCCCCCTAGACCTCCTAGATTTATATTTATATCTATTCTTGCCTCATTAGTCATTACATTCTCTTACCAAAATCCTAACCTAGTTAGGTCTTCTTGCATGTTGGCCTTGCACTCTTTTCTCCTCTGCATCCACGTTTTCATCCGTTGCTTTTCCTGCCAGTTGTATTTATTTCCCTTCTTCTTGCATGCATGCCTCACATGATTTTCTACCAATCGTCTTTCCTCCATGTCGTGCATGTTTCCCCAAAATGGGCCTCTTCCTAACAGACCCCCAACACTGACATCATGACGCATCCCGAGTCACTACTTGACTTGTTCCCTTATCACTGCTTTCTTACTGCTTCGAACACTTCCTGCTGTAGTGAGTCATACATCTTCATTATATGTTGGCATTGTTATTGAGGTTGACTCCTCTTGTCATCCATAGTAGTGAACACCTACTCCGTCATAGGGTACTATAGTATCTCTCCACCTTTGGATCTGATCTTCTCAATGTTCTTGTTAGCTGCGTCACTCTCCATGACCAGCTTCTCTACCTTTTCTTGCAGGGGCTCCAACAACACATGTCTTGCTATCTTATGGGCTTCCAGTGCTTTCTCCTCCAACTGTAGACCCTTCAGCTCTGTGGTCATTTTGATCTTCTTCAGTAGTGACACTATTTTCTATCGCTACTTCACCTTCGCCATTCCTGCGTGGATGTTGGTTTCCTTATCTTTCAATTCTTGGAGGCTCTCATCCTCTAGGAGGTGAGTCCAGAGCTACTTAATCTTCTCTAACAACTCAGTGACTATCAATATGCTTTGGCCAATGGCCTCTGCAACTTATTTTTCCTCGTGTTCCCGCTGCGCTCTGACTTCTGGAGGAGTAGTCGGTGTGACACACTCTTTTAGTTCTTTGATCTTATCCTTGTATTCCTAGATAGTCTACTCTATCATGTGAAACTTTTCTTTCGACGACCCTGCCTCCTCGCTTGTGCTTTCGAGAATTTCTTGAAACAACATCTGGATTTGTTGCTCCATCTCCTCCACTTTCTATTTCACTTTCTCTTTCTGTTGCGCCTCAAGGTTGAGGGATTCCTTCATCGAGATGGTCTTTGTCTGGGCTATATGTAGGTTTGTGGTGTACGCTCTTTCTCTGGACTAAATCTCCTGCATGATGATCACCTAAAGTTTGTACAACGCTTTTCTTGGAATCTTGGCCAATGCCACATCCAACGTATCGATGTATTTAAGGAGTTTCTGCGTTGTTTCTTCATCAATGAACATCATCTCTGACGTGATGATGAAATTGGAGCTTCGTTGTGCTACAAACTACAATGTCTCAGGCACTAGCACTGCTTCCTTAGCATGCGTGGGTGTTTCTTTGAGTTCCCGTGCTGCCCCAATCCTTAACTACTCTAGCGCAATTTTCACCTCTTTCACTTGATCGGTGATTAAATCCCTGTGCTTCTCCGCATTCTTCCATACTTTATCCATTCTCTCCTAGACTGTTGTCGCCACTAACTCCACATCATATGGGGTTAGTGAGATATGGCTCTATGTCTTGTGTTCCTTTTCCATATTTCTACCACCACTGGTGTGCTCCCCCGATCGCTTCTCCTGGGTATCTAATGGCTTGGGACTAGTGGGCCTCTGGGTATCCCCTGCAGTGGTTGTCCCTGTTTCTTCGGCCTTAGGAATCTCTTGGGTTCCTTTCCCTTTCTCTCCCCCCTCAGGTATTTTGTGTGTCCTTGCACCTATTTCTTCTGCCTCATGGATTTCCTGCGTCCCTGTGTTTGTCTCTTCCATGCACACTTCTCCCATTGAGTGTATTAGTGGTTGTTTTGTGCACGGGGGATCCTGTGTAGACCCCCTTGGTGGTATATTCTATGTGCATGGTTTATTATTGGCTGGGGTGCTTCCCCCTCTTGGACTTAGGAATTCCTCTTCTTGGTTCATGCCCCATTGGTGAATGTTTAGTACGTTGGGGCTGGTCTGTCCTGCATCTAAGGTCATGGTCTTTGTACCGTGGTTGGAATCTTGGGTACCTTCCATTATTTGGGCCACTCCTGGACCTCTCTTTGGATTTCTTTCTGCGTGACACAATAGTTGAGTTGTATCCATTCCTTGGGTTTGTCGCACTAGTCTTGCATCCATAAAATGTGGTGCGTTGCACTGAAATTGGCAACCTATCCAAACTCCTGGACTGTCTCTAGTGTAATACACCATGTATCTACAATAAGGTCCTACATCTTTTCAAAATACCTCACAAATATATATGTGTTCGCTTTCTTTCTCTTGGGGTTTGTGTTGTTGCGTAATGAGATGTATTATGCTATGCCACACTTCCTTGGTCTCTCCATGTACTTGCAGTAGACTGGTTCTTTCCAACCAATGAGGCCAATGAGGATGAGTAACCACGAGTAGTGGAAATCAGAGCCCCAATATTGTGTATCCTTCCAGTCCTCCAAAAATGAATTCAGTAGGTATGGGGCCCAGCTCATCGATCTCCCCTTTTCACACTACGCAGTGACATCGACCACACCATCCGGTACTTCCTCTTTGCAACACTTGCGCATTAGTTTGCATCCGAGGATTCTGGTGGCAAACCTTGTCATAGGATCATTGATGTCATTGATCCTGATTCCCCTGTTTCCTCTCTCTATGCCATACTTAGCCTTGATCTCATCTGATATGGCATTGGCTCTTGTTTTGTCCTCCAAATAATGCTCTAGATTTTCCCCATCTGTGGGTATCCCTATGATTCTTGCGATGAGGTCCATAGTGATAGCCATCAACCTATCCATCCACAAAATTCTTCCATGTACGTGTGCAAGAAGTTGCTTGACACAAGTGTTGATAGGATTTCTCCTGCCAAAGTGTCGAGCATCCAGTAAGTTCATGATTCCAGTGTTATATATCCCCAAGATCCATTGCGTTGGCTCTATCAGTGGCATGCCTAATGATCCTTCTCCCCTGCTTTCTACGTATACCTGTGACTCCAGGTCTAGAAATTTAGTAAAATAGGCCACATCATGGTTGGAGTATTTGATGGTAGTCACTTCGTCGACCATATCGTCATCGACTCGCACTCCACTCATAATTTTTGGTAGAACCAGGGCCCCTTATTCCTGTGGTTGTGACCCTTCGTGCATGTTTCTCTCAGCTTGGCCCTTCCATTTGTCTTGTAGGGATGAGGCCCCCACTTTTGGTACACCCTCATGTACTACGGCTTGTGATACCTCTGGTTCATGGCTCTATGGTGCTGAGCCCATCGCCTACTTGGTCTGTCGCTTCCCTTTCCCCTGTGAAGTATCAGACTCCATTCTTTCAGGGTCCTCCTCCATCTGCCTGGCCTCCTGCACAGGGTTTTTCTCCTCCTCTACTATTACCAGGTTTGTTTCATATTCTGGTGTGTGGATTTCATCCACATCCAACACTACATGTGTCACTTTCTCCCTTGCATCTATCGTGCAAGAATTATTTTGTGTGTTCTTTCCTGCCCTGCCCATCTCTCCAACACGTGGTGGCGACATTGCAACGAGGTATAGTGTTGAAATCTGTGGACTCGACGATTGCTCGTTTGAATTTCTGTTCTATTTCTCTCTCACTCAACTCTTCATTCTTCTCTTTGTAAATTGACACAATGACTTTCCTTTCCCCCCTTTTTACAACTTTATAGTAGGACAACATAGTGACAACCATTATGCACTGACAATTGCCCCTTTTTCACTTTTGGCGGCGTGTCCTGCACGTTGTACCGATGTATGTGTTAATTGTTTTCCTGTGCATCTTGTTTACAAAATTTTTCCCTTTCCATCATGCTACGATCTTTACCTTTGTGTACAGGTTGTTGCAGTTTCAACCATTGCAGCTAGTTGGCACCTAATTTCCACAATCGTCCTTTTTCGAATTGTCACGTTGTCCGAGTGTTGGTCCTTTTTCTGTCACGCTAGGATTTTTGGGTGTGCGGAGTCCTTGGATTATACACCCTTTTCTTCTGGCACAATATTCTTATTTCACTATGCTAACTCAATTCCTTGTGCTCGCAGACTCTTTTTCGTTTTCGTCGCACTGATTTTCTCTCCTGTGCTCATGGATTTCCGCGCGGATATTTTTTTTTCTTCATGGTAACTATCAAGTTGTTGGTGGTCGAATGTCCTTGTACAACTTCAGTCAAATCCCATTGATCATGCCCTTAAATTATATCCCTTCCAAATGCTTCATATGTACAACTCCTCCATCTACGTCAGTCTTGACCTCATATGGTCCCAACCAATGCATTCTGAACTTTCCTGGATGTTGAAAAAACTTGTTGTCATATAGTAGGACTAGGTCTCCTTCCTTGAAAAATTTTCTCTTGATATTTCGGTCATGCCAGGATTTGTCCCTTTATTTATGTACTTCTTGGTCACTCATACAGATCCTTCGACATCCAAATATGGTGAGCACATGTTCATACAGGAAGTGTGTTGTTGTCTCTGCGCTGCAATCTTTAACTGGTGCTTCCTCTGCCCATCTTGAGAGGTATTCATTCACAATGATAATGTATCACGTGCCTGAAATTCTTGCGGGTGAGTGAATTGTCCCAACAAAATCGACAACCCATTTGTCAAACACTTGTAGCGTTACTTGTGGGTATAAGGGAATCTCGTCTCGTCTGTTTGGTTTTCCAACCCTCTGACAAACATCACATTGTTGACAATATTCCTTTGCATCTCGATGAATAGTTGGCCACCATAATCCTGTGCATAGTACCTTCTGTGTAGTAGATTTTCCTGCATAGTGTCCTCCCTCTATTCCTTCATAACCTTATGCTAGTATCCTAGGCCTTTCATGTTCTAGTGCACATCTTCTGACGATGTTGTCTACCCTAATTTTGTATAAGTTCCTGACGATCAACTAGTAGTTGGTTGCTCAGACAACCAAATTCTTTCTCTGCACGGTGTTAAATTCCTGTGGTGCAGTCCCTGTACTTAAACACTCAATAATGTCAGCAAAATAATCATTCGTGATCTGAACTGAAAATAGTTGCGCATAAGGGAAGGTATCCTCTAAGTTTGTAGGCTCCTCACCATTGGTAACCCTTGAAAAGTGATCAAGTCATGCGTTCAGCTTCCCTGGCTTCACTATGACTTCAAATTCAAATTATTGAAATAGTAGTAACCATCAACATATTATCCCCTCTAACACTGGCTTGTTGACTAGGTACTTAAGGGTTAAATTATCTGTGAACATCTTAAAATGTTTTCCAAGTAGGTAATTCCTGAACTTTTGAAGTGCATACACCATTTTTCAGACCTTATTGCTCTGTAGTGTTGTAGTTTTGCTCGAAGTCTGACATTTTTTTTATTGCAAATGCTATGGGGTGATCCATATCCCCTACTCCTGGTTGTGCCAGAATATCTCCCAGGGCTATGGTTGATGCATCTACATGCACATGCAATGTCTTCTCCAAATATGGAAAGACTAGGATGGGTGTCGTGACCATCGTCTCCTTCAGGGTGTCCAATCCTTGCCGACATCTCTCATTCCACTGGAATTTAGTATCCTTCTTAAGTAGTTTCCCCATCGGTGCAGTGATCTGCACATACTCCTTGATAATTTTTCTGTAATATCATGTATTTCCTAATGTGGCCCTCAACTGGCGCACTAATTTTGGTGGTGGTAAGTTCACAATTACTGCAAGCTTTGTAGGATCCACGATCAAACCTTGTCTGCATACTATGTGACCCAATATAATTTTGAAGGGTGTTCCAAATATACATTTCTTAATGTTCAAGGATATTTGTCATTGCCTGCATCTTTCTAACATCATCCTCAACACCTATACATGATCCTTCAACAGGCTGTACAATATCCAATCATCCAAATATACTTCTAGAAACTGATGGATGAATTCTTTGAAGGAAGCAATGACTACTTTGGAGAAAATTGTTGGTGCGTTTTTCAGTCCAAAAGGCATGACTGTGTACTGGTAGGATACCCATTCTATTGCAAAGGTAGTCTTGTGTCAATCTTTTGGTGCTATATTAATTTGGTGGTAGCCTAAGAATCCATTAGTGAATGAGTATGCTTCTTGGCCTACCACATTTTATAGGAATTCATTTGTAAAGGGTGTAGGGAAGAGGTCATGTAGGAAAGCATCATTGAGATTTCTCAAATATACACAGATTCCTATGCCTCCTTTATTTTTTTCCTGAACTACCATGGGGCTTATCCATTCTAATTC
>SNQJ01S0015249.1:19097-31297 GCA_010110895.2 Picea sitchensis | reverse complement strand
AGATGCAACTAGAAGGAGGCTCCAACCTTTTAGTTTCTCAGGCTACAACCTGAGGGAAGCTCCAACTCCCCAATTCTCTGGCTACAACTAGAAGGAGGCTACAACCCCCTATATTATCTGGCTACAACCAGAAGGTGGCTACAACCACCTGTCCTTGCCCCATCCTGCCACCCTGAAGTAGAAGTAGAATGATGGAACCACTATCACACTATCACTATGAGATATACCATTGTAAACTTGTACCAATAAATCTGAACCATGCATCAACCAAGCATCAACCTGTACCTCAACATGTAATCAACCTGTACCATAAACAAGTGCATCAACCATGCACCAACCTGTACCAAACAAAAATCAATATGTACCATAAACAAGGGCATCCAACCATGTGCCAAGTATGTACCAATAATGTGTCAATCACTCATCAACTATGACTCATCAATATGTACCAACATCATCAACTATACACCTCATGTATGTGCCAACTCATCAACTAGTTGTCTCAGCCATGTACTCAACATGTTCCTCAACCAAAATCCCTCATCAATTTCATCATCCAATTCTAATTTGTAGATCTGTAATATACCTAGCGTATATGATCACATTCCTACAAACCTTCCTTAACTTTAAAAACAATAGACTAGTATTTTCATCAAACTTTTCTTTAGTCTCACATTCCTAGTTTTGGATTAGTCAACAACCCTAACTTGAATTAATCATAACTTTGAACCTATAATGTATAAAGATCTAAAATTGATATACAATATTCTTCAATGTGTTTTATGCAATTCCTCTAGGTGTCTCTACTTGGAACCTCTCAAGAAAGGATTTATAGAAAAAATGGCATACCTTGTTGAATTCTAGCTTATTCTAGAGAGTGACATTCTAGAATGTGCCCCACACGAAATGTTCATTGAATTGATATGAAACTATTACATATCATACTATAGACTGTACCCTAACCAACACTTGTAGTCTCACTAAATTTGGATCTGTTATGAATAAGGTATGACATTTTTATCCGAAACACATGTTTTTGACTAGTTTCAGGACTACTCACAAACCCTATTTTTCACGGAGTGTAACTCCCAAAATACAATGACCCACAAGTTGAATATTTTACCATAGATACTTGGGTATGTTTTCTCAATGGAATAGAAATTTCATGGTTTGTATCATTATAGAAAAAACGTTATAACGAAAATGGTGAGATGACATGTAAATAACATACCTTAGAAAGCACCATCAAAAAAATGTATCCTTCCTTGCATTTTGGCCTTCTTTTCTTCACCTTCCCTCAGAAATTTGGCTTAGATATCCTTGGTTACCTCAGACACCTATAGATATTCAATATTCTCAAGTGTGGAAAATCACAGAAAAAGACTTCATCCAGATCAATAAACACATACTTCTCAAGATATTTGTGCGCTGTTACTCTAGGGTTTATGTTATCTTTCTGCGAAAAATATAGCTCTTTTGTCTTTAGCCATCTTTCGATATCTGATTTTGTGGGATTCCATGATCTCAAAATCCCCTTCTAGAGACACATTGTTCTCACCTTCTTACCATGCGATTCAGTATTCTTTTGACCCACCTTCCACATATCTTACCCTCTTTTAACAGATCTTCAATAGATCCCATCTACTCAATCCTATGTTGTTCCAACCGAAAATGGAACCATTTTTTGGTTGTTTATGTGATTTATACCTTTAACGTGATTGACCTAGGTTCAGGTCTATTAGGGATATAACAAAGCCTCTAAAACTATCGGCTCTCCTGGTAAACCAGAAGGCAACATAGTACACAGAGTGCACTGCGCAGTCTCACATGAGATAGTCTTAATGGGTGACTGCAATACTCAAGTTCTTTCATTCCAAGATTGAATGGGGTCTATTAGTTGTGTGCTAAGATTCTAGTTATAAAAGCAATATTATGTCATTCATCGATCTTAGTTATTATGTTGTTCTTTATGCATGCATGTAAATCAATAGATCTAAATGCTTCATCAAAGAATTCATTTAAGATATAAACATTGACAACAAAGACATAAAAAATAATCATTCCACACAACACATGATTTACCGTGGTTCACCCCCTCCTAGGCTACGTCCACAAATATTTGGCTCTAAGGCTCTTTTATTGGGGTTCTGTCATATCTGGCACCGCGCACACTTCAAATTTGTTCATACATTCATAAAACAGAATCCTTGACCTTTACGGGGCTGACTAGATCGCACCAGGCTCCTCAGCCTATGATCTAACCCTCAAGGTCTAGTCACTTTTCCCTCCCATAGCTCAACAAATTACAAAAAGGTATCAAATCATATTTGGGTTATAGACTTGCTACTCTATCTCGCGTGAGTAACTCAGAACAACCATCAAAGACAATGAACCCCCCCATACCTCCTAGGTGTCTATTTATATCTATTCTTGGCTCATCGGTCATTACATTCTCTTACCAAAATACTAACCTAGTTAGGTCTTCTTACATGTTGGCCTTGTGCGCTTTTCTCCTCTACATGTGCATTTTCCTCCACTTCTTTTCCTGCCAATTGTATTTATTTCCCTTCTTCTTGCATGTGTGCCTCACATGATTTTCTGCCAACTTTCTTTCCTCCATGTCGTGCCTTTTTCCCCAAAATGGACATGTGCCCAACAGTTCCCCTACTGGTATCTGAGGTTTCTTTGGTTGTTGTTCTATATCATGTGTGGTCTCATACTCTGAATCACTGTCTTCTTGTGACCCGATATCCCCATCCTCCTCCTCACTACCTAATTCCACCTCAATGTAGTGGATCTCTCCCTTTCCCATGCATCTATGCCCTGGGACCCAAGGGTCTATGCAAGGGAAGCAAAGATTCTTCCTCATCAAGTCTCGTCTCATGTCATCATCCAACTTCGGTTTACCCTTCCATTCCCTTTGAGGATTTTTCTTATCCGTGTCTCTCTATGGTACAAAGGGTTTGGTAAAGGTTTTGGGTTTCATCATTGAGTCCCCCATGTCTCTCATGCGCATAATGGCCTCCTGTAGGGTGTGAGGCTTGAAATCCTTAATCCAACCCCTCAATGGATCTGTCAATGCCTCGGTGAACAACATCACCATTATGTGCTCTAATATATCTGATACAACCACTTCCTTCCGCTGTAAATCTGTGACGAAGGTCTCAAATGATCCGGTCTATCTCAACTATGTAAGGTCCCTGAAGTGGATCTTTGGATCTCTCATATCAAACATCTCCATTAATCTCTCAGTGAACTCAAAATATGCGTAATGTGGCAGTGACCCAAGGTCACCAGCCCATGGTACCACCACTCATGAGCCTCCCCGTCCAAGTGCAAGGTGGAAAATTTGATAGCTTCTGACTCTGTCATCGTTTTAATATTGAAATATGTGTCAAGCTTCTGGACCCATGCCTTGGATGAGCATCATGATGATCCATCGAAAGTAGGAATTTTCAGCTTTCCCCATTTCTTGATGAAATGCATGTTGTGAGTTTTCCCATTTCCCCTTTGTGCCTCTCGGGGTCTGTTTTGATATATGATCGAACAATAGTCCATAAAACTCATGTATTCATGGAAATATGATCCTAGTTCCAAGTAGTCTCTCATGTAGTCCCCGAACAGATCCTATGGCACCACCTATCTCTGACCCATCTGTCCTCCCGCCTATCATGACTATCCCAATGGTTGTCCTAATGGTTTCCCTCACTGCAACTGTGGGTATAAATCTCAAGGAATCCTTCCAGATGATGTGTAGGCTCATACTGGTGAAGGGTGTGGACTAGCTCCACCCTGAGATCCACTGGAGCCACTAGTTCCACCTCCATGTTTTCCTCTAGAACCACTTGCTCCTCCTGGGGTGTTGGCACATATAGTGCTCATGCTATGGTGGAGCATCTATGCACTGATATCCATCTTCTATATGGAATTCATCATGTCCCTCTGTCCTCTATCTAGGCCATTCAACATGGCCTACGTACTGTCAACATGTGTCTCGTGGCCTTTCCCCCTACCCTCGGGTGTCTCACACATCTCACCCATAGTCCTCTCTATCTCAGCCTCTATGTCTAAAATGATATGCTGTCTGTCCTATAACTTTGGCTCTGTATCTGACTGAGTGTGAAAGGGAGTGTAATCCCATCAATTTCTATCTCTCCTATCTTTTCTATGACCTTTGTAGTACTAAATGTAGTCATTCCCATGGGGTCCTCGACCCTCTAGGTATTCTTCACTTGTTCTCGAAATCATGGGGTCATGAGAAGCACTTCTTCATACGATGGAAAGAAGAAGGCTCTAATACCATTGAAATATCCCTGATCCAACTGATCTTGATATCTACTGTTGAAATACTATTTTATCACTTGGATCTGATACTGTGGGGGTTTTTGGATGTGTTTGAGTTAATTTTTGAACATGCTTGGTGATTTTCGCATGTGTGTTTCATTTAATTAGTGTTTTACAAGTATATATGATTCATGTGAAAGAAAGGACAACACATCTCACTCATGTGTATTATGAGGAATAAAGAAATAAATATAATAATGTGTTGGAGCAGATAAATTAATCATCAATTATATCTCATGGATCATCACTGGAATACAAAAAAACTAACATGAAATACTCGTGATCAAAAGATGAAGTTTGATCTCTGCATGAACATATGGATCGACAAAATGCAGTTCTGGAAGCTCACAACAACTGTTGCATAATGGAAAAATTTACCTGATGGCTATACTCATCAAAATGGACTGGAAACTATCCCAAAAGGAGTGCCCTGTCCTCTAGGGTGATCCTGGTAATTGTCGAACTGAATATCCGACCTCTGAAGCTTCAGGTGTCACGCCTTGCTATTTTTCTCACCTCGTGGTTTGTGGGAGTGCGCCCTAGTTATCCCACCAAGAAAATCCAACAATATATGTCTCAAAATGATCATCCCAGTCTCCTTTGTAATGGGTCGGAAGGGTTTCCTCGGATCTGATTTTAAATACTCCCTGGAACCCCAAATGTACTTCCTCAAGAGTTGCGCACTATCTGGCTATTTTTTGCGCTCTGAGAGATTCCAATGTCAGAAACTAATGACTGGTGTCTCAAAATATGTGCCCTAGCTAGCTCACAACTAGTTTGGAAGGAATCTGAAAGATAATCCTGTCTTGCACGGCTACACAAAACCCTCTCTCTAACCCTTGTGCCCTCACTGGTTGAGATGCACAATCATTGTAAACTGGATTTCCTGAATAGCATGGTGAAATACCTGGATGGTATCTCTGATAGGCTAGGGTGTGTCTCTCAACACCGAAACCGATCAATGGTGGTGGTTTCCTCTAGAAATCCACAAAACAACAAGGGGGTCGATTTCCTCCTCTGGAAACTATCTCAACATCAAATCATAACATAATGAGGAATTAGGTCAAATTCTTCTCTTTATACTTGTCCCGATCTAATTCTCCATCGATATCACTTAATCTAGATTATTTTCCTCCTAAGGTGAGTAATTAATTAATTAAGTCCCCCCTTAACACATTTTCATTCTATTTCTCTATTGACTTAGGAATAAGTGACTTTTCCTATGCGTTTTGGCTTAATTCATCATTTAGCCACTGAATCACCCTTATTTCTCCTCTTGTTCCATGTTTGTGCCTGACTATAGTCTACATGAACAAATAGACTACTAAGTCACTCCTTGTTGGCCTACTCTTGGGAATGAGACATCATAGTTAGTTTGTGAGATATTATTAGTTAGGGTTAAAGTTTTATGCAGCTTAATGGTTGTAGGAAACAAGTTAGTACAACAATATTAATTTGTGGGAGAAAGATGATTCCCTAAGAGAGGAAGGATCCCCAAGGAATCAAGATCATTATCCAAAAGAGAGAGATTTAAAACTTGAAAGAATCATATTTACCAAGCCAACAATTTATTTCTCCAATGTAATACTAGTGCCTTTGGTTATGGGTTAATGGGGTCAAGAAGAAAGAGATAGGGTTACTAAATCCTTGGGGATGTAAATCCTCTTACTTCCCAAGGAAATCAACCTATCTAGGGTTTGAAGATGAGGGTTGTAAATCCTCTTACTTCCTCAACTAAACCCTTGTAAATAAGATTGATAAAGTGGTTGAAAATAAGATAGGGGTGTATATCCTTATACTCCCTATCTAGCCTTGGCCAAAACAACCTTACTTGAATCACAAATGATAATAACAAAGTAGAGAGACCATACCATTCAAGAAAAAGATTTTACATTCCAAAGTAAACCTCCACAAACACAAAAGAATGACCTTCTAGAGATAGTGCACCATCATCATCATCAAACCATAACCAAAAAACATTATTCCATAGAATAAGAGGCAAAATACTCCAAGTGTAGCAAAAATTTCAGTCCAAGAGCCTCTCACAAGAGGGAGAGCTATGATAAAATGAGATCTTATGATATCTTACTTATACAAAATGTCACTAAGATAAGTTGTCCACATAATTAGGGGTAAACCACAAGACTAGGTGTCAACAACCCTAATCTTTCCCCCTTAACAAAGTAATATTAAACAATTCATTTAAAATTCACTTTTGCACATAAGAAAACCCTAATTTTAGAAGGACGTCACCCCTATAAGGGACATTTTGGCACTAGGAGCAAGTAGTTGGTTTAGGAGGAGGGTGGCTATCCTTTTCAAAGCCACATTTAAAGTATCCAAATTACTTCCTTCATGGTCAAAGCCCAATTCTCCTCAAAATTTCCAAGTGTCAATGCATCAACCACACCACCAAACCCTAACCCCTCTAGGTGATGTCATGCCTCTAGAAGTGATGTTTTTCCTCTCCTTGGAAAAACTTTTGTCATGTGGGGGCTAGGTTATGTCGTCCAAGTCATATTTTAGGACTTCCAAGTTTGATCTTTCTCATACGACATGCGGTCCCTTGGAATCCACCTATGGGATTCAAGCCCCATGGAAGCCCAAGCTAGGCTTGTTCTTCTAAAATTGTCCACCAACTAGGTCATACAAAGAAAAATAAGAACACCCTCCAAGGATCTCAAGTCATAACATCATGATAAGTGAATCCAATCAATAAATGAGCCACCTAAGCACGTGCATCAAATATCACTATATCAAACAATTAAGTGCTCAAATACATTATGCGACTTGTAAATCTTGAATATGGGAGGGTTGACAAGGTGTCATATTGGGTAGATATTTCCCTAGGTCAAGTAGAGTTTCCAAGAGATCCCTCTCTAAGCCATGTAAATTGGGTGAAGTGGTTAGGGTCAAGACTCAATGGGCATAGGGCTCATGACATACAAGAGGTCGTAGTGTCTCATTCATGGGTTCCTTTGTAGAGTGTGTGTGGTACCTTCATCCACAATGCACTTTTTCCAAGCCCATTATTTTTCCATTCTTTCATAATTTTAAGGAAATATTGAAGGCCATTTCCCTAGAGTGGTGTCTAGATAATAGAAATGTCACCCACAAAAACCTAGTGGAAATGAGAAGGATGGCTTATGATGAGACCCCCTTTCTCTCAGCCATGCAACTAAGAGTCATTACCCTGGTTTGGTGACCAGATGATGGTAATTATATACCACTAGATATCCATGGCTCGTGATGAGACCTCCTATCCTCCAACTAATATTTTAAGCATTCTTTATCATATTTTATTGTAAGTCCTCTTTTTCTCAAAGATAAGTGTTTCATTTATTTCTTGGGTGATCCCTGGGCGAAGTATTTATAAGGTTCATATGTAGGCTTTTATATTTTACCCAACATCAATCCCTCTGGGCCTTTAGCCCCTTCTTCCCATAGAATGAGGGGCAACCCCTTCTTGGGTAAATACACCCTAAAGTCCCAAGAGATAAGGAAATCGGGGGAAATAGTGATGGAAATTGGTAAGTATGTTCAGGAATGGTATGATGTATCTTCAAGGGAGTTCCCAGTAGAAAACCCATCCCCAAGGAAGACCACTTACTAGGGCACAATGTCAACCACCAAGGTGAAGCAAGGAAAAATTCATAATTTCCAAGCACATATCATAAAATATAGAGAAATCTAAGATACAAAATACTTAAATTCCTTAAATATTGAAATGATGATCACCATAATACTAACTTGCATCTCATGGACCAAGGCCCACTACCTTCCAGAAGCCAGCTGGTGTGGTGGATTCCATCTGAAAATTTGTGACCTTTGTGGTGGTGATAAGAGTCTCCATCTGTGCAAAAGGGTATTGCTAGTCATGTAGTCTCTTGGCACTCCATATCTACAACCCAAGGGCCTCGATACATAATCTCCTTAGTTATCCAAAAAATGGGGATAAAAGGATAAAAAAGAACATCATCAATTTTTTCAATCACCTCAATAGATCCTAGAAATTATACAGAAACATGTTAGATACTGCATATATATATTTTCAAGAATAAGTAGTGTCTAAATATTTTCAGATCATATGTAAACCTAGATACATTAAGAATACAAACTTGGATTTTGAATCTGAAAAATGTCTGGCAAAGATGAGACTAAGGGATACACAATGGACTTGTAATCGTTCAAAAATATAATGACCAATTCTTTGTCAACAATATACCACTAAGTGATGCAGGAGCATCATACAAAGACAAAATCACGTGTCTAGCCAAAGGAGCAGCTGGACGCGCAGATGGAAAAAGAGCACATTTTTATGAACAACGTTTTGAATTTTGAACTTAAAAGCATTAATGTAATAGTTAGGAAGAAGGAGTACTTTGCATTTATACCTAGGAAATATGAACAACTCTGGGGGGATTACTCCCATATGTCAAATTGTAATAGGCATTTAATTCTGTTAATGAAAGTAGGTAGATTTGAATTAAGAGATTAGACAATTTAGAGAGTAGGAGGGAAAATAGATATAGACACCCTCACCCTTGTGTTATTGTATTATTAGCACAAAAAAGAAAAAGAGAGCCGTAGCAGAGAGTTGTAGAGAAGAACCCATGTACAAGAGTATTTGAGTTAATATATGAATCTTTGACTCATATTTCATGGTGTTATGATGTTTTATGTTTACATATGTTGAATGGTATGCTTACAGTTGTTTTATTCTCTATGTTATGCCTTTGTTGTTATTCTGTGTTGAATGTATGATTTCATGTTGAATGTATGAAGTCTGAGAGAGAAGAATGAGTTTCAATTGTTTCTCTTCCTAAGATAGTTCCTATAAGGAGTGTAGTGAAATGTCCGCAAGGTATGCATTAACAATCGTTCTAAGTTTTATCTCAGAAAGATCAGGAAGGATACCGTTGTTCTCATTCCAGTAAAAGTGCAGGTGAAGCACAAAAGTCGTGCAAGGTGTGCATAGGCTAGTTGAAGCCTTAGAATTTATCAACTAAGGTTGAAGAGTGAAAGATTGTTGTTGTTGAAGAGTGCACAAAGTTGAAGAATCAAATACATAGAAGTATTTGAAAGATTGACGCAAAGAGTGCGTGCAGGAGTCCTTTCGAGACTTGATATTGCAATAGAAAGCTCAGGAGGATCAGCGCCTTTGAAGTATTCAAAGGAAGACGGGGAGCTGAATCATCGTTCAGAAGTTAATTTTAGTGGAAGGATGCCAAGTCAGTTTGGTCAATGAAGTCATTGAGGAGTAAATCGAGTGGTCAGAATTMTTCGTTGAGAACTCGTGAAGTCGTSAGGACTGTAGGATCCAGAGGAGTTGCAGGGTGGATAAGGGTTGGATGAACCCTTTACGTTGGTTTCAAGATTCAACATCGACCGTTGATTTGTAATCGTCGARCCGTCAAGATCATTTCGGAAAATCGGGGTTTGTAAGTCTGGAGTGCAAGCSAAATCCCTTGGTCACTCAAACTTCTGAATCACGAAATGGATTATCATGTGTGAAGGCGAGGCGTACAATTTTTGGCGCTTCAAAATTTCAGAGTTCGACATTTCGGGGGTCCTGATGATAAGGAGTCAGGCCTAGTGGAGCGAAAATCCCGAAGTCGTGAGTCACGACAGGATTTTGGTGTGAAATTTTAGGATTTCAGCACTTCAGGTGTCGGGAAGCAGAGGAGGCAACGTTTTGGGATCGAGAGTTTTGAACTACTGGTACCCGGAAGCCCGAAATAACGTGGGTCATCGAATTGAATGAGGGATTATAGCTATTGATCCTGTGGAAGGTGTCATTTCAGAGTTCAGGGTTTTGAAGTGATAAAGGAATGATTATCGAAGGGTTATTCAAGTTCTAAAATCCAGAAAGCTTGAGTGGATAGGTGGCAAGAATCCACGTGGGAAATAGAGTACAGAGGGAAAGACAGGTGGCGCATTTTCATCAATAGGAGGAGTCAATCCTCATTAACCATTTCGGGGTTTTGAAGGTTGAAGAACTAAGAGTCTTGCAACTGGATTCGCAAAGTCGCGAAGTCCGAAACTCCAAATCGACGAAAAGTTTCGTTGGGGAGTCAGCCTTTGTTGAATGCATCGGGGTTCAGCATTTCGGAAATTTCGAAGACAAGAGGTCAGGGTTCTTTACTCCAGAATTCCCGAAGTTGAGAAACGTGACACAACTGTGGAGGAGGACGCGACCAAATATTTCGGCAATTCATCATTTCGGGTTTTGGAGGTTGAAGAGACAAGAAACTCGACAACAGGAATCGCAATATCGCAAAACCTGAAATCCCAATTCAGCAAAGGGTGCAATCATATTGTTGGTCAAGAGATTTGGGTTGATGCCTTGTGTTTGATCACGTGGGAATACCTATAAGGACCTATGGAAAACACTGCTGTGTGTGTGTGGGATTCCCTGTGGAGGAATCGAAAAGTCAATTTGGCTCAGGGGAAGATTTAGAATGATCTTGTGCGGATCTTGGCCCGGGGATCGAGGGTCTGCATCAATTGTGGTATCAGAGCTCAGAACAAGTTCTTTGCTTTCTGTAGCAGAGAGAATAGGGGAACATTTTACAGCCATGCCGCCGAGAAGAAGAGACAGGCCAATGCCAATGCTTGATCCAGAAAGAGAAAGAGAAATGCGGAAGTTACGTGCCAGGCTTGATGCCATGGAGACAACACAGAGGTGCACAGTTGACGTTGGGGATATCAACGAGGTCGAAAGTGAAAATGAAGCTGGACATGAAGGAGAAGAATTTGTGGTCGAAGATGCTACGGATGAATGCCTATTCAGGGCTGTTGCAAGGATAGGTGCCAGAGAAAAAATGGAGATTCCCATGTATGAGGGAAACTTGGATGTTGAAGAGCTTCTAGACTGGATTAGAGCTCTGGATAAATACTTTGACTATGAGGATGTTGAGGAAGACAAGAAGGTAAAACATGTCGTTACTAGACTTAAAGGGCATGCAACACTATGGTGGGATGAACTGTAGGCTCACAAACGCTGCAAAGGAAAGAAGAAAATCAAAAGATGGGATAGAATGGTTGCAAAGATGAAAGCCAAATTTATACCCAAGGATTATCAAATCACTCTGTTTCGGAGGATGAAAAATTTGAGACAGAAGTTGATGTCAGTAAAAGAATACACTGAAGAGTTCTACAAGATAAACATGAGAGCAAGTCATTAGGAAATCAATGATGAAAAAGTTGCCAGATACATGAATAGTCTACTATATGACATCCAAGATGAGATGAGCATGATGACCATCCGAAATGTGGAAGATGCTTATCAGATAGCTCTGAACGTTGAAGAGAAGTTGAGCCGGAAGCAAGGTCAAAGAAGTCGAGGTAGAAGTCAAGCCAAAGGCAAAACAATTTCCCAAGATAGAACTCAGAAATCTAAAGAAGAGTGGAAGAAACCTCAAACTCAACATGAGAGAGGAGGAAGCTCATAGAGAGGGTAGTATGTTGATAAAAATAATTTTCCTCGAGCTAGAGGAAGAGGAAGAGGCAGAGGCGGTGAAGTAAAATGCTTTATCTGTGGGAAAATCAAACATAAATCCTATGAGTGTCCAGATAAGAAGAAAGATAGTGGTGAAACTCACATTTCCAAAGCTCAAGGACAAAATGTTGAGGCATAAGATGCTGAGGGCAAAAGATCTTTGATGATGAGGAAAGTTCTCTTGAAGCTGGAGAAGGAGGTAGAGAACCCAGCCCTATTTAGAACTGCTTGCAAAATGAAGGACAGGGTATGCAAAGTCATAGTGGACATTGGTAGCACAGAAAATCTCACATCTACAGAGATGGTAGAAAAGATGGAGCTAGAGACTGTTGTACATCCGAGCCCATACAGAGTT
>SNQJ01S0015249.1:3234-19087 GCA_010110895.2 Picea sitchensis | reverse complement strand
ACAGAGTTTCGTGGCTACAAAAAGGACATCAGGTAAATGTCACTAAACAATGTTTAGTTGAATTTAAAATAGGAGGATATAAGGATGAAATATTATGTGATGTCATTCCCATGTATGTTTGTCATCTATTTCTGGGTAGACCGTGGCAATATGACAGAAATGTAGTTCATGATGGGAGAAATAACATGTACACCCTGGAGAAAAATGGTAGGACTCACATGTTGCTGCCAATTAAGGATAAAGAGGTGAAAACAGAAATGAGCAACACTGTACTTCTCATGACTGGGAAGGAACTTCTTAATGAGGTTAACAAGAAGGAAGACACACAATTTATTGTGGTCAGGAAGCCCAGAATTGTTTTGACCAGTATGAGAATAGATGATTTACCAGAAGAAATCCAGGAATTGTTGGGAGAGTTTGATGATATAGTAGTGGATGAACTACCTTGTTCGTTACCACCTATCAGGAGTATAAGCCATCATATCGACCTTATACCTGGAGCCATTTTACCGAACAAAGCCACGTATAGGTTGACGCCGCAGGAAAATGAAGAAGTTAAGAGACAGGTCCAAGACTTAATGGACAAAGGATTGATTAGAGAAATCTTGAGTCCAAGCGTTGTTCCGACAGTGCTTAGCCCAAAGAAAGATGGAGGCTGGAGAATGTGTACAGACTCAAGGGAAATCAATAAGATTACCATCAGATACAAATTTCCATTGCCAAGGATGGATGACTTGATGGATTGCTTGAGTGGAGCAAGATTTTTTTCAAAAATTGATTTGAAAAGAAGGTATCATCAAATTCACATGAGAGAAGGTGATGAATGGAAGACAACATTCAAGACAAATGAGGGGTTGTATGAATGGCTTGTCATGCCATTTGGTTTAACGAATGCACCCGATACTTTCATGAGATTGATGAACGAAGTCCTGGAGGATTTCATAGGGAAATTCGTCATTGTATATCTTGATGATATATTAATTTTCAGCAAAACAAAAGCAAAACACTTGAAGCATTTAGCTACAGTAATGAGAAGATTACAGCGAGAGAAATTACTGATAAATATGAAGAAATCGTCATTTATGAGGACAGAACTCATTTATTTGGGTTTTGTTATCTCTGCAAATGAGTTGAAGATGGATCCAGAAAAGGTAGATGCAATTAAGAATTGGCCATCGCTGAAGAGTGTGTTTGAATTTCGAAGCTTCCATGGTTTGGCAAGTTTCTACAGGAAATTCATTTGAAATTTCAGTGGAATTAGCACACCAATGATGGATACGGTGAAGAAAAGACACAAGTATTTTCACTGGACAGAAGAAGCAGAGAAGAGCTTCAACCTGCTGAAGAAGAAGATCATGGAGCAGCCAATTCTGGTTTTGTCAAATTTTAGCAAGACATTCCAGGTCAAGTGTGATGCAAGTGGATTTGCAATTGGAGCGGTATTGAGCCAAGATGACAGGCCGATCACATGTTTCAGTGAGAAATTGAATGAAACGAAGATCAAGTACTCAACATATGACAAAGAATTTTATGCAGTCATACAAGCACAGAAGAAATGGAGACATTATTTGGTTCCTAAAGAGTTTGTTTTGTATAGTGATAATCATGCTTTACAATTCGTAACTCAATAGGAGAAGTTGAACCAAAAACATGTTAAATGGGTTGAATTCATGCAGAATTTTACTTTTGTAATTAAGCATATTTCTGGAACTGCTAACAAAGTTGTTGATGCTTTGAGCAGGAAATGTTTTCTTATGCAGGAATTCAGAGTCAATACTTTGGGTTTTGATAACCTCAAAGAAATATATATGGATGACCCAGATTTTAAAGAGGCATATGAAGCATCTGAGAATCCAGTTCTCAGGGACAGAAGCCAATGGACCGAGTATATGATCCAGTATGGATTATTATTCAGGGGAAATCAACTATGTATTCCAAAATGCTCCATGAGGGACAACCTGCCAAAGGAAAAACATAGTGGAGGATTGGTCGGACACTTTGGTCATGATAAGACATTCTCAAAGTTGAATGGCTCATATTTTTGGCCAAGGATGAGAACAGATGTTAAGAAATTTGTGGACAGATGCAGGATTTGTCAGCACACAAAAGGGAAAAGGTAGAACACATGGTTATATCAACCATTAACCATACCAGAAAGGTTGTGGGATGCAGTGAGCATGGATTTTATATTGGGACTGCCAAGAACACAAAGAGGATGTGATTCAATCTTTGTTGTAGTCGACAAATTTTCAAAGATGGCACATTTCATACCATGCCAGAAAACTAGCGACACAACTCATATTGCGAACCTGTTTTTCAAGGAAGTCATCAGACTTCACGGCTTGCCAAGGAGTATCGTGTCTGATCGAGATACCAATTTCATAGGGCATTTTTGGAGGACCTTATGGAAAAAGTTGGGGACAAGTTTGTCTTTTAGCTCAGCGTATCATCCTCAAATGGATGGGCAGACAGAAGTCATGAACAAAAGCTTGGGAGATTTGTTAAGAAGCTTAGTGACTGAACACTATAGTCAATGGGATCACATTTTTCCACAGGCAGAATTTGATTATAATGACTTGCTTAACATAAGCACAAGGATGATTCCATTCTAGATTGTATATGGAATGCAGCCAAGGGGAGTTTCTGAATTGAAAGATGTGGAACAAGACGAATTCAGAAGTGCTAGTGCATAGGACTTTGCAGAAGCAATGAAGGAGCTTCACAGCTGAGTCAAGGAGCGATTGCAGAGTTCAAGTCAAGAATACAAGAGAAGAGCAGATCAACACAGGCGAGAACTTCAATTTGAAGTTGGTGATTTGATTCTTGTGCATCTGAGGAAGGAAAGGTTCCCAAGGGGAACATATAACAAACTAAAGATGAAAAAGATTGGACCGTGCAAGGTCATAAGGAAATTTGGGGAAAACGCATATGAGATTGAATTACCCGATGGGATTGGAATCTCACCGATATTCAATGTTGTGTATTTGTACCCTTACAGAGATGAAGAAGCAAGAGCAGAAGATGAACAGAAAGAAGTTCAATGGACAAAACAAATGCCTGTAGCTGAAAAGCCACAAATGGAAAGCATAATTGACAAGAGGGTTAGAAAAAAGACTAGGAGAAAAAAGTATTTTGAATACTTGGTCAAATGGAAGGGACATCCAATTGAAGATGCTAGTTGGGAAGATGAAGAAGAAATTCATAAGCATGGACAGACTGTGCAAGAGTTCATGAACAGGAGTTCATGAAAATTTTCAAGTAAGGGAGTACGATGCAAGAGCATCGTACAAAGCCAAAAGCACGCGTCTAGCCAAAGGAGCAGCTGGACGCGCATATGGAAAAAGAGCACGTTTTTATGAACAACGTTTTGAATTTTGAACTTAAAAGCATTAATGTAATAGTTAGGAAGAAGGTGTACTTTGCATTTATACCTAGGAAATATGAACAGATCTGAGGGGATTACTCCCATCTGTCAAATTGTAATAGGCATTTAACTCTGTTAATGAAAGTAGGTAGATTTGAATTAAGAGATTAGACAGTTTAGAGAGTAGGAGGGAAAATGGATATAGAGACCCTCACCCTTGTATTATTGTATTATTATCACAGAAAAGAAAAAGAGAGCCGTAGCAGAGAGTTGTAGAGAAGAACCCATGTACAAGAGTATTTGAGTTAATATATGAAGCTTTGACTCAAATTTCATGGTGTTATGATGTTTGTTGTTTACATATGCTGAATGGTATGCTTACAATTGTTTTATTCTCTCTGTTATGCCTTTGTTGTTATTATTTGTTGAATGTATGATTTCATGTTGAATGTATGAAGTCTGAGAGAGAAGAATGAGTTTCAATTGTTTCTCTTCCTGAGAGATTTCCTTTAAGGAGTGCAGTGAAATGTTCGCAAGGTGTGCGTTGACAAGGATTCTAAGTTTTATCTCAGAAAGCTCAGGAAGGACACCATTGTTCTCATTCCAGTAGAAGTGCAGGTAAAGCACAAAATCCGTGCAAGGTGTGAGTAGGCTAGTTGAATCCTTAGAATTTATCAACTAAGGTTGAAGAGTGAAAGACTTTTGTTTTCGAAGAGTGCACAGAGTCAAAGAATCAAATACACAGAAGTATTTGAAAGATTTCCACAAAGAGTGCATGCAGGAGTCCTTTTGAGACTTGAGATTGCAATAGAAATCTCAGGAGGATCAGCGCCTTTGAAGTATTCAAAGGAAGATGGGGAGCTAAATCATCGCACAGAAGTTAAGTTCAGTGGAAGGACGCTAAGACAGTTTGCTCAGTGAAGTCATTGAGGAGTAAATCGGGCGGTCAGAATTCTCTGTGGAGAACTCGCGAAGTTGCGAGGACCATAGGATCCAGAGGAGTTGCAGGGTGGATAAGGGTTGGACGCACCCTTTATGTTGGTTTCAAGATTCAACATCGACCGTTGATTTGTAACAGTCGAGCCGTCAAGATCATTTGGGCAAATTGGGATTTGTAAGTCTGGAGTGCAAGCCAAATCCCTTGGTCAGTCGAACTTATGAATCGTGAAATGGATTATCGTGTGTGAAGACGAGGCATAAAATTTTTGGCACTTCGGAATTTTAGAGTTTGGAATTTCGGGGGTCCTGACGATAAGGAGTCGGGCCTAGTGGAGCGAAAATCCCGAAGTCGCGAGTCGCGATAGGATTTTGGGGTGAAATTTCGGGATTTCGGCACTTCGGGTGTCAGGAAGCAGAGGAGGCAATTTTTTGGGATTGAGAGTTTTGAACTCCCGGTACCCGGAAGCTCGAAATAATGTGGGTCATCGATTCGAACGAGGGCTTATAGCCATTGATCCCGTGGAAGGTTCCATTTCGGAGTTCATGGTTTTGAAGTGATAGAGGAATGGTTGTCGAAGTGTCATT
Organism: Picea sitchensis; assembly: GCA_010110895.2. Classification (NCBI taxonomy): domain Eukaryota; kingdom Viridiplantae; phylum Streptophyta; class Pinopsida; order Pinales; family Pinaceae; genus Picea; species Picea sitchensis. The sequence goes on along the minus strand of SNQJ01S0015249.1, from coordinate 14,199 downwards.
CAAGTTCCAAAAGCCGGAAATATTGAGTGGAAAGGTGGCAAGAATCCATGTGGGAAACATAGTATAAGGGGAAAGACAGGTGGCACGTTTTTGTCAATAGGTGGAGTCAATCCTCGTTGACCATTTTGGGGTTTTGAAGGTTGAAGAACCGGGAGTCTTGCAACCGGATTCGCGAAGTCGCAAATTCTGAAACTTTGAATCGACAAAAAATTTCGTTGGGGAGTCAGCCTTTGCTGAATGCATCGAGGTTCAGCATTTCGACAATTTTGAAGACAAGAGGTCAGGGTTCTTTACTCCAGAATTCTCGAAGTCACAAAACGCGACACAAATGTGGAGGAGGACGCGACCAAAGATTTTGGCAATTTGGCATTTCAGGTTTCGGAGGTTGAAGAGACAAGAAACTCAACAACAAGAATCGCGATATCGCGAAACCCGAAATCCCAATTCGGCAAAGGGTGCAGTCATATTGTTGGTCAGGATATTTGGGTTGATGCCTTGTGTTTGATCACACGGGCATACCTATAAGGACTTGTGGAAAAAACTGTTGTGTGTGTGTGGGATTCCCTGTGGAGGAATCGAAAAGTCAGTTTGGCTCAGGGGAATATTTAGAACGATCCTGTGCGGATCTTGGCCCGAGGGTCAGGGGTCTGCATCACTAAGTCATCCTCCTAGAATGACCATTTGGAAAGGGACATTACATTTTTCTCAAGAAGATAAGGGGAAACACTCAAAATTCCATAAATTATGGTAAGGTCCATACATAATTTCCTCTATTGTTGGAAACAATTCTTACTTGCTCAAAGACAAGGATGGTAGTTTATTCTCTTATACTACAAATGTTTCACATCTAAAGCATTATATCAAACTAGAGAGAAAAGAATAATAAGTTTAATAAGTAAATAATGTTTTACATAAACAAGTTTTACTTTTATGTTTTTCTTTTCATTTTTTAGAGTTTGATTGCAGTTGTCTCTCTCTATTTTTCTTTCCTTGCTTTGTTTTTATTGAAGTTTTTGTTTTGAATGTTTGGATAACAACAAGTCTTGTAATTTCACATATCATTTTGAAACCAGGTTACTATTTCAATATGATCTTGAAGAATGCAAATATTCAGAATATTGAATTTCCTCTTATATGTTTGTAGTTTCACTTCGCCAAGTAATTAATCATTTATAAAGTTATCTCTTGCGAAAATCATGGTAGTTTACTCTTCCCAAGTTTTGTTTCTTTCCCTTGCTTCATTCCCAGAGAGAGGATTTGGAATACTAAGTATAGATTCATGATGTTTCTTGTTATTTGCAACACTAATCTATGCATTTTGATTTCATAAAAAATATGATTCAATCTCAATGATACTTGCAACAAATTACATGCATGATCTTTTTTCGTCATTAACTACCTTTTTGACAAACCAAATATCCTAAATTTTGGTCTACAATAACTGGACCAACCTGTGGAGTCACCATTTGTTGACCCAATATATGGCCCAACCTTTATAAAATCCTACAAAGGATGGAAAGACTATAATCCCTATCATGTTTTGACTTTACCAAGGCATGGCAGGGGTCCCACTAGGAAGGTTATCCAATGAGTTTTAAAAGTGTGTCATTTTTATGATAACGAAGGGTCATAATTTGTGAAATAGAGAAATATATGACATCGTAGACAATTTTTTTGTTTTTTTCATCATATTCTTGGTATAAAATCAATGCAAGACATTATGAATACTTGGGTATTATATGTGTCAAAACCATTGGCAAGGTTAAAAATGAATAATGGATATCTCACATCACAACATTGATTTTTTTTTGGTTGATACATGCTATACTCCATATATGATATAGCATGGTTTTAAATTTAGGTGTGCTACATGTTTAAGTTATTTGATATAGTTGGCATATAAATCCAAGAGTTGGTATGAGGTTTGAAAACCATGTGTATTGATAATATTACATTTTGAGACAATGGATTGTTGAGTGCACATTTTATCACGTTGATATATGTTGTTTGCGACCCATACTTAGCATGGTTGCACATATTAATGGTTATTGGAATTTGTAACAATTTTGAGTGACGTGATAATTAATGCATGGGAAGTGTATGAGTTAAGGTGATGTAACAACAATATTGTGAGTTCATTTGGTTTAATATTCTTAGGGTTTGAAGCTCACAAGTCTTTTGAGGTATCTTATCATTGAAAATATTTCACCCTTATGCAATAGTGAACTCAAACCAACTTAGTCTATTGGCATAATGAATTTGTGGGCATATAAAGCCTGGTCCCTGTGGTTGGAGCTTAATCATAATTGGTAGATTTTTGGAAACAATATGTAAACTTTTGTTGTTGTAGATGAAAGTATGGTTCAGTAACATATGTTCATTGATTAAATGCATTTTATTGCCAATTTCCGAGGTTGTAATCCCTCTCATCCATTCTATCTTTATACCTATTAGTCCTTATTCCTTGCATAGAAGTTTGTCTATATTTTATGTATATATTCCCTTTTGTAATGCCCATAAAGTTTATGAATACGTTTAACATATATAAAATTGTGCCAAAACTTACGGGTCATGGTTTTGGTAGTTAACTCAAGGTTCATACTGCATGTTTTTCATCATATGTGTATTTTATGGGAAAATGTTCTTGTACACTTTTTTCTAAAGTATATCCTTCACGTTTTTGCCACAAAATTTACCGATTATTATGCTTAACCAATTACATGCAAAATAATGAAGAGGTGGCTCCTATTTTTTGAGTATTTGACCCTATATTAGCCACACCTATTCCTAATGATACCCATGTAAAAAGGCCATATTTGTGCCCAGTCTTCCATATTAAATGTTATGCCCTTGAGTGATCCTCTCATCCCTTTAGACATTGGTTCCTAACTTTGCATAGATGGAGAAAACAATTGATTGTTTGCATGGTCATTCCAACTATTGGATTTTAGGAACCTTCTGAAAATAACTCAATTTCGATCTTCCCTAACAAAAACAATGAGTCCCTCATTACTTTTAATTGCATGCAACCTTTTCTAGATACACAAGAAAACTTCTCCAAATAAGAATCATATGATTGTGTTCATTTCACTTGCTTTAACTGCTAATTTTTCAACACTAATTGGGGCTAATTCAGTCCGATGTTTTTTATGTTTACTCACATCCTTCCTACAAACTAGTAGTTCTATCCTGTTGCTATTGGTTTTCCCTAAATATATTTGAGACTTTTTTATTTAAAACAACTTACAGTTCTTAATTCTCTACAATAACTATAAGAGACTACTGGAGTATATGTTATCATAGTGATCCTCCTCAAACAGAAGTATAATGTTGATCTATGTTAACTTTAGCATTGTTTCTATAATTAAAACAACTAATATGTTGTTATCATCACTCATATGCATCCATTGATATCTGACATGCACAAGCTTTCCCTACTAAAACAAGATCTCAAACAATCATCCCACAAATTCTCCTTGAGGATTGGTTGCATGCAAATCTTGAGAAAAAGGGCAAGTTTTTTTAAAATGAAACTTCTAGACTTATTCCTTAAAACAAATCTAAAAATTCATCTCAGGGATAGTGTTATAATAACATATCATATGATAATATTTGACAAGGAGAAACTTCTAAGAATATCAACTTGTCAAAAGGATGAGGTTGAACTTATGCTTTACTTAGCAAAAATATCTTTGTGAAATTAACATGTTTCCCATCAAAACACAAATCACTTTAGGGTTTTATTTAGACCAAGTTGGAAAGGTGAGTTAAGGTTCAATAATAACGAATATATTAGAATGACCAATTTAAAAAACATGCAAAGTAATATATAAAGCAGTGATTAGGATTTAAGGCTTGATAAAATTAGCAATATTTTTAACTATAAAAAAATGTTGGGCTCTAAAGATGTCCTAAAATATAACCTCTATGCATCATCCAAAGGTAGGCATTGGAACAAGCATTTCACTTGTCGCCTGCGTAGGTTCTTACCTTCCATTTTCAATACCCTTCCTCCAGATATGCAACCCTTGCAAAGGGACAACAATCGTAACAAAAGGAACGAAACTTGTTCTGTTCAAATGAACAACACTACTTGCAAAAGGAACAACAATCGTGACAAGGGAACGACAATCGTTATATTGGTACGAACTAATGTTGTATTAATTGAGTTGTAGTACTTGCCCAACTATTTAATTTGTCAACCCGGGGTTCGTAAATTGACGAAGCACACACAAAGTATATGGAAGATTAAAGGAGGACTAACCTAATCTAATGTTTAAGCTACAACTGAAATCAAATCATTAATATAACACACGACTAAAATTGAATTATTAATCTAATGCAGGAAAGTGAAACACACGACTTGGAATTGAATTAATCTAGTTGCGTAAATGAAATTACTTTAAAAATGGAAAATTGCGTAAATGGAATTAATCTAGAAATGGAGAACTACATGAAGGAAAAGAAAATACAACATGTGAAGAGTTGAATGACATAACAACATATGTGAGCTCACGCCAATGAATCAATCTTACATTATAATAATCAAATCAATATTCATAACAAAATAATGAAAGCATGAAAACCAAATCCATGAATCAAAGATAAGAATCCCTTTCTTTCAAATCCAAATGACTACCATTAATGACTACTCTAATTCTCTACTTGATTACTACTCTAATTGAATCCTCATGAAGAGAGAGCACTCTCTTTTATACATGAGAGCCTTGAAGATAAGATAACTATCTCATAATTACATATCCACTATTCTCTCAACCTATTTTCCCATTATTACAAAATATAATCCCTTCAAATCCTCACACATATCTCTCATATATCTTGGATAAGATATTCCAACCAAATCTCCATGATCTTCTCCTTGGAATGGGCTTGAATTATCTCCTCAAATCTTGAAATGGTGGAGGAAGTATTCGAGAAGTCCTTTTGAATTAATCCTTCTCATATTCCTACACATTACAAAGCTCACACATTTTTGAGATATATATGAAAACATGTCAATTTTATAACATTTAATCAAAAATTCCCTTTTAATACTAAAATGAAATAAAGTGGAAAATAATAAGGTGAAACCCAAGTATATTTATGAAATGATATCGTGAAAGGTTAATGGGGCGATGAAATGTGAAGAATGATGAAGGGAAAGGTGGATGAAAATAGGACATTTATGAGCCCCAACATACCCCCCAACTTAACTTGTTGCATGTCCTCATGCAACCATGCATGGATCTTCTCAAGAAATTTTGGCATCTGAATGTTGGCTTTGAGTGATGATAATGAATGTTTCTAGGATGGGATTTACATGAGTAATAGCTGACATTTTCTTATGGTCGGTTCTTGTGTGACAACCATGAATATAAAGAATGTTGGTTCTTGTGTTATCAACATTCATTTCGTTATTTGTTCTCTTGTTGTTATGATAATAATTTTCCCATATTCTTAATGGAAATATATATGTTATCAATGTGCATAAGGAAACATCACTGAGTATAAGGAATCCCTTTTTTGTATATGTGTGAATCATGCCAATATGTATAAAAATGCTTATGAAGCAAAGTGCAACAGAGTATTGTTGGAAAAGAAATGTTCATAAATGGTAAATGAGATGAAAAAATGGAATGATGGTAGTGGAAAAGTGGAGTGATGATAGTGAATAAAGTCCCCTATACCCCCTAACTTAACTGGTTGCATGTCCTCATGCAATGTGGCATAAGTCGTAGAAGTGAAAAGGAAAGGGAACTTGGTGAGGGAATTTTCCAAATTATTCATCGCTAACAGTTGAGGAATTACATGATTAAAGTTTAGAAAATAGCGTACCTCCACTTACCCAAAATGTTGATGAACTATGCAATAGGAATATGGTTGATGTGGCTGCTAGAGCATGGAATATGTCGCTGCTACAGGATCATGTGAAAAGTGACTTCTATTGTAGCTGTGACTGTTGTCTGCTGGATCAGAGAATGCAAAGTGGAGGAATCTGAATTGTTGTTGAATGAATCATGGAAAAGAGAAAGTATGAAAGTGGAATGATGGTACTCTTGTATGGCTAGAGTCATGCTATTGTAACTATTGATAGAGTCATGAAAAGTGTATAGGCTTCACCTGCTGCTACACCTGATGGTACAACTCTAATCATGCGAATGAATGTGGCGATGTCTAGCATGAAGATAAGTCATTGGATTACTGACCATTGATGAATGGCATTAACCAATGCTAGGCAACTCATCATTGATGTCAATGAGTGCCAAGGTACCCGATTACATCTTGCGAATTGAGAATGAGTGAGCTAATGTCGAGTCACTTGCAAGATCCTACAATCAAGGGACATTGATGTATTCCCATGATTGTCAGCAAGAGAACTTGACATTAAGGCATGCAAGCCTCCAAGTACTCAAAATGGACTCTAGTCTATATCCCATATAAGGAGTTGAGGTCAATGGGGCAAGAATTGTTGAAAGGTGGGCCGTAAGGAATCCCACATCAGTCAACACGAGTTCTGATAAAAAGAGTGGTAGGAGTATAAATGAAAATATCTCAGTAGTAACAATGTGTATGGCAAGGCAATGTAGTCATGGAAAGGGAACTAGATAGTTTTATTGACAAGGAAAACTAAAGAAATGTATGTGACTCAGAAAGATAGGTGTGTGCAAAGTCATGAAGGATAATTCAATGGAAGATGGGCTTCAACACAGGGATGACCAATCTTCTTTGAAGGAGAAATGGAGGAAGAAATTCATGACGCAAATGGGTTTATGAAAAGGTTTATGTGTAACAACAAACGTCATGATGTTTATGATAAAACTCCTTCAAGCAGTCAAGAAAGCAATGTCTTTTTTCAAAAGTTTTTTTGATTTTTTTTAAAATCACTTCAGCAGCAAGATGCAGTCAACCGCACTCCTGAAAAAACTTAGTACAAATCCTGCATGAAAACTTGTAAGATGTTCGAAAATATAACATGAAGAAAGAAGGACAAATGTGACAAAGTAAAAAATAAAATGCATTTTATACTTCTTGTCGTGGTCGTTGCACACGCGTTTGTTTCATCGTTGATTGCTTTCTTAGCATAAAATTGCAAAAACATGTGTTCATATTGTTTTCAGGAATTTATAAAAAAAAAGGTCCATTTGCAATTTATTTGTCTTTGTTTGGTTATATATATATAATTTTATTTTATTATGTCTTTGACATTTTTTTTTTGTTATTATAATTGTTTTATAATAAAACAATCACAAATAAAAAAAATTATTGTAATCATTTTATAATAAAACAACAGATAATTTTATGATGAAATTTTATTATACACAAAAAAAACAACGATTGTTATCTTTCATATACCTGTAGTGCAGGCCACCATGAATGTTGTTGTCAAGCGTTGATCTACTCCTTGGCCCGTAGAGAAAACAAATTTGTGAGACAAAAATGCATCAACTAGCAATTTAGTCATTCTTATGCATCTCCATTGTCTATCAGTTGGCTCAATCATGTGAACACTGTCATCAGTCAATCCTACATCAAGCTAATTAGGCTCAAGCGGATGTGCAACAATTATAACTGGATAGGTACTGTGACTAATTGTATGAGAAATACTTGCTCCATGAGAAATTCTTGCTCCATGAGAAATACTGGATAGGTACTACCATGCAATGACTTGCTTCCTCAGTGGAATGTAGCCTCTGTAAAAACTAGGCGAAGGCACTGACGATGGGAAGATGGAACCGAGAGCAGCAATCAACATGAAATGTTGGAGGCTATGAAAAATTAGTTGCGTTCACCAGAAGAGGAATATCCCAGCCTTATAAGCTTCATACTCCATATGCATTTTACCTTTTTGTAGAGGAAATTTGTTTATGAACCGCTCACCATGATTTTTATCACCTGACCGTCGGGAATTTCATAGCTTTTCTCTATAGCCGAACTTGTTTTTGCAGTTTCCAGTTCCTACTCATAGTCAAGGGCAGCATATACTAACCTCTCTTTCACATCTCGTACTATCTCACATTCTACAGTTGTTGTAAAAGAGTACCCACGCTGAGTAAGAATCTTCATCAATGAATCATTCAGATCACACCCAGCAAGGTCTAGTCTGAGGATGGCATGAGGCAAAGCATAACCCTCATAAATTGGGATAGTATGTGTCACACCATCACCAGAGTCCAGTAAAATACCGGTTGTACACCCACTTGCATATAAAGAAAGCACTGCTTGAATGGCAACATACATGGAAGGCACATTGAAAGTCTCAAACATCATTTGTGTCATATTCTCTCGGTTAGCCTTTGGATTAAGAGGTGACTCTCTGTTGGGGCTGACAGTTCGCCAGTCATTTTTTCTAGGTAGACAGGTTAGATTTTATTCATGCGAGTCACAATTCATCGGTGGGGCCTCGGATTATGTATCATTGTTCTTCGTGCTCACTATGCCCCGTAGCATGATGGAAATTGGAAACACCTAGCTTGATTGCGTATCTCATCCATCGACGAGATATGTAGGTACACTCTCGACACATATCTAATAGGTTCATTAGGCTTTGTAAGGTACTAACTGTCACAAGATCGATCGGAAAGGAGTATCCCAGATAATCGACCATGGTAGATATGATAATCAATAGCGGGACGGATGCTACCACCCGAACCAGACACTTGAGGTGAGGGGAAAGGCTACCCAGGCTATCCAANTATGTATCATTGTTCTTCGTGCTCACTATGCCCCGTAGCATGATGGAAATTGGAAACACCTAGCTTGATTGCGTATCTCATCCATCGACGAGATATGTAGGTACACTCTCGACACGTATCTAATAGGTTCATTAGGCTTTGCAAGGTACTAACTGTCACAAGATCGATCGGAAAGGAGTATCCCAGATAATCGACCATGGTAGATATGATAATCAATAGCGGGACGGATGCTACCACCCGAACCAGACACTTGAGGTGAGGGGAAAGGCTACCCAGGCTATCCAATGACTCAATCTATCTTTTCATTTTCTGGGTGAGAAAAATAGGATGCTCCTCTGGAGCTACACAGATCTCATTGTAGAATGTGTGATGCCAAATCTTCTCCATATCATCCCAATTGGCCACAATACCGTGCTCGATTAGATATTTGAGAGATAGAATACCACGCTTTGACTGAGCTTCATCACCAACATATGCATCCTTCTGCTCCATACCAACCATGACGCCCATGTGCCTTGGTCTACCAATAATACTGGGACAAAACTGCACAATGAGCATCATCCCCCACAAATCCTACCTTAACCATACCAGATCCATTGTCACAAATAAGAGGCTGGATATCCTCATCAACCATTTTTGCTCAAGATAGGAAACAACCTTCTTATGAGCAGCTTCAAACCTTTAAACCAAGACATAGTCATGACTAAGCACATAGCCTTTTGTGGTGCACAACAAGCTATAATGCCTCAGGTGAACTTTTCTGAATTTCCAGGAGAAAAGAGCACATGTTTTGTTAGAGACACACTTGGAGACTCGCTTTATTTTAGATATAATGTGGAGGTTGATAGTCTGGAGATGCTATCGCTAATGAAAATCATCATTGATTACCAACCATAAAACTGCCAGATAAATGCCATTTAAAGTCATTTGTATCACACAACCAACTGTACAGATGTGTTGTCTTGGAACTATAGACACAGGTGTTATCGGACTAATTGGTAGGTGCAGACACTAACTGATCTCCCTAGATCCACCTAGATCTAGAACAAAACACGCCAGAACATGACGCTTTCCTTAAGTTTTAAATATTGAATTTACTAACCAAAGAGGGATGGGTGACATACCGTTTAAATGTCGCTTCCTCTCGCCATCGCCATCCTAGCTTCGTTCCAACGCTCATACAATGATGATCCTGCAAAAGAACCCAACCATCCAAAGTGATAGAAATAGCATAAACTCAATATAAACCTATGTATGTGATCAAGGAATCATACAAGAAAACACAACAAGCTTTATAGGAAAGAATCATATTACTGTATCATATTAAGTGTGAAAGAGAGATTACAACCATGGCCTTGATGTCGTAAGGTCCCTTCCAATTGTCCTTTGTTCCCCACACACTTTCACTCCAAGAATTCTGAGAGCACAGATCTAATGCTATTCACAATCTATCTTGACAAAGATAAAACTAAAAACCACTCTAACCAAGCTAATAATTCCAAGCCAAATCCAACTTAGCCAATCCCAAAAGCTCCAAGCTAACCAAAACTCAAAAGCTAACCAAAGCTAACTTTCTCCATGAGAACTCCTCTCATTTTATAAGTTGAAGAGGATAAGGTGAGGAGGTTAGGATGATCCCACTAAATCATGAAAGTGAGTAAGATCCAAACCATTCGGATGCCACCTCACCATAGAAGTTTCTCCTTCTAGAAGATTCGAGAAAACGCTTGTTTTTTCCACGTGTAGGCATTCTTGCACCCTGCCTATAGAGCAACCTGTGAACATCTTGCACCCTAGCTATGGTGAAACCTGCAAGAATCAGGCATTCTCACACCTTGCCTATATAGCAACCTGCGAACTTCCATTTTACAAGGCTTTTACAAAGGAAAATGCAACTTCTTTTCTCAGGAAAAGTTCTTCTCCCTTCTCTCTTCAGGAACTCAGGCCACTAACCCCTCTGAAGGTAACAGATAGGTTTACATCATTAACGGTCATAGGGATGATGAAAATAATGTGTAACAGAGAGCCCCCAAAAGTATGAAGTTAGAACAAAGTGATAGCTGAAATACTTTGTCGAGTGTGTGTAGGGAACAAGGAACAGTCGGTTGGAAACCTGCTAACAAACAAGGAAATACAGTACAATAATATATCATCATTGAGGTAGGAATTCCCATACTTAGAATACAAATGACTTAAGATCCATGCGAAGATCCATGTCAAGTAAGACAGGTCATGGCCACCAAACATACACTGTGGATCCATGCCAATATGA
>SNQJ01S0015248.1:77206-92857 GCA_010110895.2 Picea sitchensis | reverse complement strand
GCATCTTTGGGAGAGGATCTTCTGTATTAGCTTAAGTTATCTCTTGGCATTGTATTGGCTATCTATAATAAGGAAGTTTTGTTGGGTTTTCTTCCCCTAGAGGGTTTCCCAGGATAAATCTTGTGTCTCTTGTGATTGTGTATTTCTCAGTGATCTTCTATTATGCTATTGTTATCTATTGAAATGAAAAGAACTATAATAATGGCTTAAACATTAACAAAAATAAAGTTACAACTCATTCACATTGGCCCTTTTAACCCTAGTTAACTTTATTGGTCATTTTTCAAATCTATCCCCTTCCTTGATACTTCCTAAGTACTAGGACAAGGTGGCAATTCTCATTGAATAATGCGCTCTTCCCTTGAATGTGATTCCCTATCCTTCAAACAATATTTCAACCCATAATAGGCTAGTGCTTCCAATAATGCATATGTGATTCCCTATCCTTCTAAAAAATTATGGAAAAAATGTTTCTCCCTTAGCTTCACTAATTAAAAAGAATTAATTTGTATGGAGTGCAATCATTGAGTAGGAATTCTCAACTTTAAAGGATGCCATGTGCACTACTCTAGTATTTCCAGTTCCATATCTTATTAAGACTTTTTTCTTGTAATGTGATGCCTTATGAAAATGTCTTGGAGTAGTCTTGATGCAAGAAAAGCACCCCTTATAAATCACTAGTGATATATTGTGTGATTGCAATTTTGGAAAATAAACCATTGAGAAAGAGATGATATCCATCCTTCTTGTAGTTGAGACCTGACACCCATATCTCATAGGGAGGTATTTCCAAATCAATATTGACCATAATAGTTTGAAGTATTTCCTAAAACAAATGTTATCGTCACTATAGTAGCATAAGTGGGATACTAAAATGATGAGGTATTATTATTATATTATACATAATAAGAGTAAATAAAATGTCGTGGTTGATTCTTTATCTAAGAAATTTGAGGAGGATAGATCCCCTTTTTCCTTATCCTTACCCATTGTAAGTTGGATCAAGGAAGTTTATAGAGAATGGATGGAAAAAGAACCTATAGTTCAACTAATCTAAAGGATTCAATAATATACCAACCCTCCTAAAGAGTATATGTGGAAGAAAGATACATTGAGGTATAAAGGCATATTTTTTTGGTAAATACTTTCACCTTAAAACAAAAGGTTTTAAAGGAGTTGCATTCCTCACCTATAGGGGGTCACTTTGGCTTTCATAAAACCTATGAAAGATCTAATAACTCATTCTTCTAGGAGGGCATGAAAACAGACATCTAAGAATTTGTAGTGGCCTTTGACACTTTCCAATGAAACTAGGGTGGGATAGTGAAGACACCATGGGAATTACAACCACTACCGATCCCAATACATATATGGACTAGCATCTATATGGATTTAATAGTGGGACTCCAAAAAATAGGTAAAAAATTAGTGATCATGGTGGTCATATACTATCTATCCAAATATGCTCCTTTCTTATCACATCCATTTACACCCTCCTCAGTTTCCCAAGTCTTCATGGATCATATTTTTAAGTTACATGGCATGCCCACTTCCATTGTCTTGGATTGAGACCCACCTTCACTAGAAAATTTTGGCAAGAACTATTTCAACTTCAGGTACCTAGCGGAACATGAGCACAACATATTATCCCAAAAAATATGGCCAAATAAAATTGGTCAACGAGTTACTAGAAACTTATTTGTGATGCTTCACTTTTGAAAATATATACCAATGGACATAATGGCCTCCCCTCATAGAATGGTCATACAATACCACTTATCATGTAGCTACCAAAATGACACCATATGAAGCTATTTATGGACAAAATCACTTGTCAATGACCTCCTATTCACTAGGAACCTCCAAATATCATGCATTAGATAACACACTTCATTTAAAAGAAACCATTCTTCGTACACTTAAGGACTATTTGGTTATGTCTCAAAATATAATGAAACAAAAAGTTGTCTAACATCACTCAGAGTGATCTTTTAGTAGAAGGGGATCAAGTATTTCTTCTCCCTCAATCCTATAAACGAAATCACTCAAAGCTAAAATCCACTAGAATCTAGAACCAAAGTCTTATGGACCTTATATGATCACTCAATGCATTGGACAAGTGCCTTACAAGATAGCTCTTCCATGTCACTCCAAGATTCATATAGTCTTTCATGTGTATTTTTTGAAGAAGGTAGTGGGATCAAATTGCAATTTGTAAACCAACTTACCAAGAATTTATGAAGAATGATCCATTTGGATCCTATTGGAAGTAGTATTGGATACCTGAGAACATCAATTTTGCTAGTGCACGGTCTGAGAAGTGATGATATAGTGGAATTATATGTGACTAGAAGATGCCACATTGGAACCAACAATAATTTTGCAATAATTTACTCACCTTCAACCTTGAGGATAATGTTTCTTATGAAGGGGGAGGGCATGTTAGGGTCCTAACCTAAATTCCCTACTTTAGGATACCTAGGAGTTACTTAATTAATGTATGCATCCATTTTATTTGAATAAGGCCCATTAGATAGTAGTGGATAGTTATTTAATATAAATGGGCCCTCTTTATAAATAAGACCCACTAGGTGGTTGGTACTCATTAATGATGGGACCTCAAGTATTTTAGCATCTATTGAAAGAGAGAGGAGGCTATGGAATGTTTTATTGAGTATTATTGTATTTGGAGATTTACTCAGTGAAAGGTCACCCCACCTTAAGAGGCAAGTGAACATTGCTTTCTTTGTTTTGAATACAAGTAATACAATAATTTAATTTAAATATTTTATCTCATTGTCTCTTGTATCATTTTTTCCACTTATTATCTAGATATACTTGGTTTGTGTTTCATGCTTAAGGGTCAAGGAACACTACAAATTTGGTTCCTCCATATAAACACCCCTTCTTCATCTCGATGATAATCATCATACTTTCTAACCTCTTTTTTCTATCCAATCCTTCCTCCTTAATAGTTCTTGGCATAATTCTTAATACCGCTTATCCTCTTGGATTGTATCTTGATCACTACTCTTAATTCCAACTAAGATTAGGATATTACACCTATATGTCATCTTTGGATGAGTGCATCAATTGCTAAATTCTCCTTTCCTTTTATGTGTTGCAAGTCATAGTCATAATTTCTCAGACAATCCACCCAATTCCACTACCTAGAATTCAATTGCACTTGAGTTTGTAAGTATTTCAATCTTTAATGATCTATATTCAATTGAAATTTTATATTGATTAAGTAATGTTTTCATTCCTTGAGGGCATGTACTACTGAAAATAGTTCGATATCATGAGTTAGGTACTTTTTTCCTTGAACATCCAATTTCCTCAACTCATATCTCACTATTATCCCTTCCTAGATGAGTACTTCTCCAATGCCCTTTTTACTTGAAACAATGCACATGGATAAGTCCTTGTCAAATTTATGGAGTATTAATGTAGGTGTATACATGAGGAGCATTAGAATTTTTTTAAGTCTCTCTTCATGAAGGGTTTTCTAGAGGAAATTAACTCCCTTACCCTACAACTTTGATAAAGGGCTTGCAATCCTTGAAAAATCTTGGATAGTAACTAGCCAATCCTAGAAAAAATTTCACCTGAGTTGTAATAGTTGGGATTGGCCAACTAGATATGGATTTATTTGATTGGGGTCCACTTTTATTCCTTTAAATATTATGTGACCAAGATACTAAATTTCCTTCTTGAAGAATTCACACTTCCTCATATTAGCATACAAGTGGTGCTCCCATAACTTCTACAACACTAATCCATGATTCTCTTGATATTCTTCTCATTATTATAATATACCAATATATCATCAATTAATACTAGAACAATTTTTTCAAGATACTTTCAAGATTCATCATTCTCATGACCATTTTGAGGGAATTTCTCCATCCAAAAGGTAATACTAGGAACTAATAATGCCCATATTGGGTTTTGAAGGTAGTATTTGGTATGTTGTATTCTTAGACTCTTGTTTGGTAATAACTAGATATTAAGTCCAAATTGAAAAAAAACATTTTCTCCCTTGAGATGATCAAATAGATCATCAATTCTAAAGGATAATTTTTATTCACCATTACCTTATTCAACATTATATAATCAATGCACACTCAAGATGCTCCATCTTTCGTATTAACAAATAACATGGGAGATCCCCAAGTCAAGGAACTCTAGCATATGACTATATTGTCAAATAATTATTACAGATGCATATTAAGATAACCCATCTCATTAGTTTTGAATCTATAAGGTGCCTTCGATATTGGGGTTTTTATAGGTATTAAATCTATTTTATAATTCACTTCTCAAGTTGGTGGTAACCCTAATAATTATTCTAGGAATACATCCAAGGATTCCTTAATTATGGGAAATTGTTTTTCCTTTATGCTTGATTCCTCTATGTCTTTGGTGACATTAATGATGTATCCCTTACATTCCTTGTGTAAACAATACATTCCCTTCATGGATGAGATTTGTCTAATTACCACTCTGGTAATTTTTCCTTGGATGCTTCTAATTATCCCCTCATAATCCACATATTTAATATTATTCTCACAATAGTCAAACTTAACCTTATGGAGTTCCAACCAACCTTATCCCATTATCCCATCATAAGCTCCCAAGGCCAACTGGTGGAAATATATACCACTACTCCATCCTCCCATTTCCACTTATGCATCTATCAATTGCTTGGTTGATCCATTTTTCTAAGCCCTAGATATTGGGTTATTACATTTCTATTTTTATATTGGTGTTTTCCTTGTTGGTCATCTAGTCCCTTTAATGGTTGACTAGACCATTTAATTGTAATTGTACCCTTTGTCTCCTGTATATACCAAAGAGACTTAGTTTTAGAGATCATCTCGTCGTATGCATTTTTAATATTGTAAAAGGATGGTTCCCCCTTGAAGAGGCTTCTCCTTCTCAAGGCATGGAGTTATTTCTCTTTCTACAATTTATGTTATGTAGGTTTCTTCTACATAACACATTTATTAGTACTATTGGCCATTTGTACCTTTAAAGGGTCTTGAATCTCTCAACACTTATCTTACATTTGGCCACCATTGTAGGAGATATGAAACTATGGGTACTTCTAGTGTCAATCAATAATAAGAAGTGTTGGTTGGAAATAATACCTCTCACCTAGATGAGGGAGGATTAATAATATACCTAATAGTTTTCCATCACTACATAAATATTTACCCTTACTCCATCCCCTGCAATTTCTTCAAGTTTAAAGTGGTTCATGGTTCCTCTAGTCTAGTTATTGCTTTTTGGGAATTTGTAGGATTTGTGACCATATTGTCCACATTAAAAAAAATTGAAACTAGAGTGTAGAGGTCCTATATTTCCATGTGATTTTTCCTTTTTCTAGGGCTTAGATGATGGGGCTAGATTGAAGCTTCATTAATCATACTTTCACCTCCAAGTCTTATGATTATTGATCCTCTAATTCCATTTTCCACTGAACTCCTTCTTTCTTTTGATAGTACATATCACCTAGGTACTTCTCCTAAAAATGTGTTTTGAATTGTTCCCATATTAGGTTCTCTTCATGCATGTTTTCCCTTTTCTTGATATGGTCCCACCATAGGTTTGCATCGTTATTCAACTAGTAACTTGCAAAGTTGATATTTTCCAAAGGGTTGAAATCATACAACACCATGTACCTTTCAATGTTAGCTTACCAAGATTTGACCTCATTTTTTATTATAATGATTCAAATGAAAGTGGGAGGATTCTATTTACTAATTTTATAACATAATTTGTGGCATTAAATGGGCTCCTTCTAATTGGATTCCTCTTCTTCGGATGGTATATTTCCTCAATTTTCTATTTCAGATCCCATATACTCTATTATAACCTTAATCTCTTAGAGGTAGTATGATTTATCATGAACTTGGCTCAGTTTTTGTACTTCTCAGGCCAACTCTTCATGGCTTTGGTGGTCATTAATGGGAACAATACCTTGACTAGTCCCCCTACTCATAATTTGGGTTTGTGAACTAGATATGTCCATACCCTATTACCCTATAATAATATAGGAGACCTTCTTAGTCATTTGTAATGGATCCATGAATTGGGTATAAGTGTAAGACCATTATATGTCTATCACGATTTAATGCACACCACCTAAGGTTTGTGTACTTTCTAGTGTGCTAAATTAGGCCTATACTAAGTGATGTGTATCACACTTGGAGTGGACACAAGGATGTCCTATATGTCTTAGGTAGCTCATTGAATTGTGCTCTAATGATATAATGATAGGTGATCTAGGTATACAAAATACTTTTTTAAAACCCTATACTTATAAAACCAACTTATCCACTAGAGTGTGGTCTCCTTATCACTCAAGCAATATCCAATCCTTAATACTTAAATACATTGATTACTTGGAATTCCATAGGGGTGTGTGGACCTTGATCTCAAACTAATACAAAATCATATCCTCAATAATACTCTTCTCCTTGACACATATAACACATGTATGCTATGCATATAAATGAGTGGTAATAGAAACAATGCAAAACTTTAAGAATGCTAACATTATCACATCATTTCCACAAAATAAAACTACTACGATAATCAAATTTAAATCTTATGATGATAGGAAGGTCAAGCTCTATATTATAATTAATTTCTACATTGACAATTATTTTAAAATTTAAATTTGAGAATCAACTTGAATTTAAAATTATATAATGATAATCTAAATTTAAAATTCAACGATTAAATTAAATGGAATTCCTATAACAACAATTGAATGAAATTTGTCAATTAAATCAATGTAAATTCTACAACAATAAGTAAATGAATTTCAAAAAATTATACTAAAATCAATTTCAAAACAATTACATTATACAAGGAGATACAAATGTGAAAATAATTGCAAGAAGGACTATTTATCAATCAAATGAATCATCTATATCTAATTTATGTGGGAGTGACATTATTAAATAACACGATGTGATAATATGTCCATGATACTATTCATTTCCAATACAGTCCAATAATACATGTAAAATGAAATGCATTCATCGGTCACACATCAAGTTAGCATGTGTTATTATCCCCCTCATTTTTTTCTAGATAACACATCCTAGTGAAAACCCTATGGAACTTTACCTCATTCTGAGGATGGAACCCATGGTAAACCCTATATTCTTTAGGGAACAAGGTCAGGTCAACAACATGGCTTAAATTTATTATAACAATATAATCATTATGAGCTCAATATGTCACTTATGGGAATATATATGTGTGTGTGTGTTTGTACGTTTTAAACCTTTACAATATAGAAACACATAAACAGATTCTTTATAAAAAAGAAAGAAAACAATATCATTCAAACACACCACTTAGAAATTTACCCTAGAAACCCTTAACTAATAAAACCAACACATATTTAGAGCCACACCTCTAACTCTCATTGTATTAAATTCACCATTCACAATACAATATATATGATTATGTGGCATCCAAATCCCTAATATATCAACCCGTATTAGATTCCTTATCCAGAATTATAATACAATGGGATAAAAAAACATTGGCAAAAATGGACGAAAATTAGCCTTTAAAAAAATTGAGGTCTCTATCCCTGAAGCCCCCCGACACAACGTACAACGTGTGGAAATAATTGTGAAAATAATATAACACATACCTAACCATATATATATATATATATATTTCATAGGTACTTCACACCTCTTATGCATATACAATATAATCCTAGGCAATAACCACTAGGAGATAATGCTATAAACTATGTCTATGCATTGTAACCACATACATATATATATAGCAAAGGAACCATTCAAAAAAAACATGGGAAATATAATATATACATATAAAACCATTCCACTGTGTTAAAGGCATATTCAACTAGTCATTCCAAGAGTTTCCATATCTCAAAAAGTGAAAAAGCATGGGTAGCTAGGGTTTTAGAGGGATAAGTGTAGGTTGAGGACTCAACATGTGGAGTCGATGGAGAGTTTCCTTCAGTTGTGGTCATCGATTGAGGCATGGATATCTATTTTAGTGTTTAGGTTATGGTTTTTTGGCTATAAAATGAGGACTTAATGACCTTTTGAGGAGGTTTTAGAGGAGGACATGCAATTGATAGGGGCTCATCCTAGGCTATATACAAAGTTAAAAACACCTTCTCTTGCTTATAGTATCATGTTGGGTATGAGGGTTGTCTCTTGATTTATTTTAAGGTCAAAATTGTTAGGCAAGGTGAGGAGTTCATCTACTTATCCTTTGGAAAAATAGACTTTGGCTCACAACAACCTAAGGGGAAAAAGATCTAGGGTTTATTTGAGGGATTTTCTAAACTATCTAGGGTTATATTTGAACTTAGGCCAAGTGTTCTTGATGGGTGAACATATAAGGATATTGTAAATAGATATGGGTTCAATGGCATGTCGATGGCATGGTATTTGTTATGCACATTTTCATTTTTGTAATCAAGTTTGAATAGGTCTACTATTACACACCTTTTGATTATAAGTAATTATGCATGTGTCTACTTGTGAAGTAGATTCCATAGAGACTTGCAATGAAATTAGCTTGATGGGTTTTCTATAGGGTGAAGCAATGTCACCATAATGTGAAGGGTAGATTGTTTACTCTTATATGTATTTAAAAGAAATGAGATAGAAAAATGTTATTGAACAAACACACACATAGAGACATCAAATCTTGCTTATTTGTTTTAGATTTATTTAATAGGGTTCCTATGGTTACAGGTTGAACACAAATTTTTAATATGCTTTGTTCCTTTCATAGATTTCTTGCATCAATTACTAATATCTTTTATGATTGTTGATTATAGTTGATAAGAAATGTTAGGGTTTAGTCATTTAGGCGCAATAATTAGTGCTAGGGTTCCTTCCTCTTTTTTTCTATTCTAGTTTCTTATGGAATATATTATTGAGTTTTAATTATTCCATGTCAAGCAAGATTTCAAATACAAGAAATAAAATAAATTCCAATGGATTTGTATAGTATTAATCAAGTAAATACTAGCATTCATTAATCCTACATTGTAAGCAACTCAAGGAATAAACAATCAATTATTAAGAAATAAATAAGTACATACAATTATTAACCCTACTCCTAACTAATCAAGAAATAAACATTAATTAAAATTTAAAGACAACAAGGGATAATGAGAGTAAGTAATAATTAATCAATACAACGTTAAACATTTAATACAATTCCATAAATGCCATAATTATTTTCATTTTTTTCTCACGAGTATTTCACCATCTTAGGTTCTTAAACTAATCATTGTGAGTAATTAATTTATAAATCCTTTACCTTCCCCAGAGAACCCTAATTGTAGGAACTTGGGGCTTTTATACCACTTTGTAACAACCCTATAGGGTGTTACTTGAAAAACATTTTTTTCCCTTTAAATATAATACATAGTCAATTAATTTATATCTAATCAAACAAAATATTAAATATAATAGTTAACTAATAAGGAAGGCATGTTATTGTTCAACAATTCATTAAAAAAAAATCGCATTTAATCACAATATACCAACAATACTTAGAGACAACATAATTAAACATGGCATCATGTACCTATAGTCCTTAGCTTATTAAAGTTCTAGTTCTAATTGAGTCAACTATCCACAATCTAGTTTTTAACCAAGAGGAGGAAATCACATTTCCACCGAACCAATGCAACTACCTTCAACAAGTATTTTCCCCCGAGCATGGATCAAGCTCAATGAGGTGGGTAAATTAGGGTACATAGAACGCTTTGTATATATCCCACACAAATCCCAAAGTATTTTCACAAATTAGACTCCCATTATATTGACCTTAGTGTGGTGGAGAGGTTCATGAACTACAACACCCTAAAAACCCTTCAACACATGGTGTATAGGGGTTTTACTACCACCCTAGCCCATGGTCAACACTATCACACTCAAAAGTGGTGCCCCTCTATAAGGATCTTACTACCGCCTTATCCCCTAGTGACTACTATCAAACTCATGAATGGTTGTTACATAATATTTCCCCTGCATACATGTGAAACTTCCCTTGGATGACCATACCCCTATACCAATACAAAAACACTACAAATGGAAACTAACATCCATTTAAACTAATTTTAACCAATCAGGAGGAGAGAAGGATAAAGGGCATGATGTGCCTTTTTATGAAGTTTTTCCTTGATGATTCCAATCCATGAACTTGATTGTCAAACCCCCTGACGCAACCTGATACCTGTAAGAGGAAACAAAGAGAAACGATTATCTCCTACTCTATTTTATTAGGTAAAAAAAAATCATCTACAATAAAGTAACAATAGACAAGCACATGCAACAATACACAAGCTTGAACAAAATAGGCCAAGTATATTCAATGAGAACCCAAAAGAGAATATGTATAGATCATGATTGATGCAGCTACAACCTCTCCAAGCTCTCCTTGTCCAACCCCTTGCAGGAACGAACCAAGATAAAAATAATTATTCTTTTCTGATTTATTTCCCCCCCTTTCACCATGGAAATTCCTCCAATTTATAGGCTTTAAGAGGCTCAAACACCTTGATTATTTTTGGAATTTGTTGAGGATATGGCTCCATAGGTTATAATTCTTTTCTTTAAATAGAGACATAGAGTAAGACTTGAGCCAAACAAACTCCAAACTTCAGATTTGTCCCTTAAAAGAAGGTGGGATTCACCTTGAGTTCCTCACCTAACAATGGCACCCCCATAAAGTTGAAGACATGGCACCACAGAAACCCCTTAAAAAGGTGTAGGGAGCACTGGCACCCCCTAAGTATAGGCAGGGGAGCGCCAACCTTCTTAAATGTCCACAAATGGTCAAAATACCAGGTAGAAAGGTATGTCTCCACTGCCAAATGATGGGGCTTTTTCTTCTAACATGATTTAGGGGTTAGGTAAAGTGTTTCTATGGTGTCGATTGAGTTGTGATACTTACTAAGAGTGTATGAATCATGTTATGACACTTGTGATAGTTTAGTTGCGATGCTTGTGACACTTACGATGTGACGTTTTCACCACATGTGACACTTGCGACACTTAGGATGTGACATTTTCACCACATGTGACACATTATGCACGTGTGGAATTTTGACATGTAACAGATTGCCCCCCAAAGTGTGAAGTCAAAAGAGGAAACTAATGGCTGAAACACTTTATATATTATTCAATGCAAGGGTGAAGGAATTAGAGAACCTAGTAGAAGATGCAAAAAAACATCAAATAGTATAAATATATGTTTCATTCTCGAGGCAGGAATACCTATGCTCAAAATATAAATGATTTAAAGCATGGTCGCCAACCAATACATTGTGGATCCATAATGATATTGATGAAGGAGATGACCACCAAAGATACAATGTGGATCCATATCTCCATGACATGACCTAATTGTAGCCATGAAAGAATACACAGTGGAGCTACGATATGACAAGAACATAGTCACAGACCAATACAAAGTGGATCTATGTATATAAACCAAATGATTTCCAACACAACCTGGGAAAAGTATGAAACACAGTGATTACTCAACCTAGTGTCTTCCTCTTGATCCCAAAACAATATGATTCTATCCATTTGAATAAATGTTTTGATGTTGAACATGGTAGAAACTGCTTGATTATTGGTCATTGATTTATACCGTTAACAAGCGTGAGGGAAATTACCAATGCTTTTAATGACTCCTAAGGTACCTATAGTACATTCCAACGAATTTGAATAATGAGATGAAGTCGAACATCTTTGGAATCAATCGATCATGGGTCATTTATGTAAACCTACTATCGAAAGAGAGGAGGCCTTCCATTTAGGCATGTAGGTTCCAAGGTATTTTTTGTTTCTAAAACTAATTCCTAGATAACGTGTTGAAGTCGAAAGGAAAAAGACTCATCGAAGGGAGGCCTTGATGTATCCCTCATCATCGACACAAAGTTGTCATAGGAAAGTGATATGAGATGATGATTATATGAATTTGGACTGACAAAGGAATGGAAACTGGTAATACTATAGATGGTTGGTCTGAAATGAAAAGACTTCTCTTGAAAATTATGAGGCATGACACAATACTTGAAAGCTTCGATTCATTTGATAAATGCACTAAAACACAGTGCGACAATGACTGGGGCACTCTTCAGATGAGTCGAAGGAGTAACAAGACTCATGGGTTTGGTATGACTCAGGGGAGAGTGAATTAACCAAATGTAAGGTGAGATAAAAATAGGTGCCATGTTCAAGGGCGACAACAACAAATTCCTTAAAGGTTTCAAGACACTTCACCCCATTCCTTCAATTTCCCCCCCCATCGAGATAGATGAGTACCTCTTTCTTGTTTAATGATCTTGAGGAGGATAACAAGTGATCGATATAACTCACCTTCGGTAAGTTCCTCTTCCTATGTTTAACGAACTAGAATACTTAAGAGTTCGTCCCCATATGGGCCCTTCAATGTATAGTTTTACGAGTCTAGAGAAGGAAAACTCGATGGTTTTTCATGTTTAGGGAGTTTGAAAAAAACTTAAATAAAACTCCATAGGTGTTCTTTTCTCATAATTTTAGTCTCCGAGGCCCGAAAAAAGCATAAAATAATGTGAAGGTGAACTCTTCTAACCAAAGTGATAAGGATAACTCTTTTAACCAAAGAGATCAGAGTATTCATTTTTCGTAGTTAGTCTGTTGGGACCGAAAAAGGGTTAAAGTATCACCCAACAAATGACTCTTCGTAATTTTATCAAGATCGAAGAATGACGAAGCATGCTTGAAGGGATTGCAAGGTAACCAAAAAATATCACCTCTTATGTTCTTGCATTAAAAAAACATTCTAGGAAAAAAAATCATCAGCAATTCCTTAAAAACCAATGGAAATTTTGGAAAAATATCAAATAAAATGAAATTTCAATGTGAAAAAGGTTTTAATAAAACTAGTTTGTAAGTGGTTAAAAGTAATTTGGGTGAAAAATCTAATTCATTTCACTTTTAACTTTCTCCTACCTATTTCACTTGGAGTTTTTTCTGACATTGATTGTGGGAGCTTTGGGTCATTAGTTTGATCCTCCTCTTTCTTTTCCATGCAAGTTTTGGTTGTTTTGGGGCTCCTTGGGAACCTCCAGGGCATCTTACTAGGGTGGCGCTCCCCTAAGGTATCAGGAGGGGTGCCATCCCAGATATTTTTTCTCTAGTTCCAGTGGTTGGTGTACGTTGGTTCTTTGAAATAGCTTGCAGGGGTGCTCCAGGCGCAAAACACAAATCTTTTTGCATGTTTTACTGATTGAGAAAGAATTTTTTGACTTGGGGATCTTGACTAATGATATTTAATGTTGTTTTGTAGGGATTTTGATAGCCATTATGCTTGAGTGGAAGGAAAGAGAGAACGAACAATGATGATTTGGATTCATTGGATGATCCTCAAGCAAGGGAAGCACTCTAGAACTGTGGTTTACTAAAAAAATTTAAGATACATAACATGTGAAAGGAAACACTTCTCCTTGACCATATGATTGGGTTATGAGATGATGATGAGAAGGATTTTCAAGTGGATATCATATTTTAGAGATAAAAATTGAGGATTTCTACTTTCTGACGAGGCTCTCTAAAAGAGGGGCACCCATCATCTTATCCGACCCTTGGGCTATACCATTGCAGTTTGATGACTACATAGCATAGTTTTGTCTGCAGGGATCAGACAAGGAAAGTGGTAGGATTGCAATTAAGGATGTGAGGGATATTCCATTACGATCTATCCTATTCACCATCACCAAACTGGTAGGAAGCACCAATCCTCAATTGGCTTCCAAATCAGAGATTGGATACGTAGTTGAGTGCCTTGAGCCGAAGATATTCAATTGCTGTGCAGGATTTCTAGAAAATGTCAAAGATCAGATTTCCATATGTAGAAAAGGGAGACAAAAATAGTTTGGGTATGGATAATTCTTGGTATCATTCATCTTATAACGACTACCCCTGATGTAGCCTCATATTACTTTGATAGAGCATCCAGTATTTGAGCCTAGAATGGAGAGGTGGACAAGCCTCTCACCTCGGTTGGGGAATGATCCTTCATCGTTTTCTTTCACTGCTGATTTCTTTGCATATTGGAGGCAACAGATTGTGATGGTGGAAGACTATACTTATGTCGGGGTGGACTTCAGAGGTAGTGCGTATTTAGTGCTCCCGGAAGGGGCACAGTGAGATGCATCAGGTGAATTTCAAAATGTGACCTTGCAAAAAGTAATTTTTGATTTTTTATGATATATGTATTTTTTTGTGGTACAATGAGGGATCTTAAACATATTTGTTTTTCATCACTTAGACTGAGGCATGGAACGCCCAACCTGGATGCCACCATTTGGATGGTGTGGTGGTGTTCAGGCAGTGACAGAGGTAGGTGGAAGAGCCAGAGGGCTCCACGAAGTAGAGAGAAATCTGAGGGGGCTTACCATGGGTGTCCCCTCCATGAGATTACGAGATGTACCTTATCACCTATAGAGGCACACAATAGGTGTGCCAAAGAGTGTAAACTATCTATTGCAGCGAGTAGCCAGAGCAGTAATGTGTTACCATGAGCACAACACAATACAAGAAAACCAATATAGTTTCTTGTCTTAGTGTAGTCTTATTATGATGATGTACGAGGACAACTAGCACACATTTTTGTTGTTCTATGTACTTTTGGATGATATTATGACACACGTTTTCTATTATATATATATATAATGATGTGATGTTTTTATTTATTTATGCTTTATGATTTTGAATATTCATCTATGTGTGAGATGCCAAGCCAACATATAATTTGCTAATGAATCTGTAATGACATTAAGTTCTCTTGATATGTGTCAATATTATATGTAATAAATATACCTCTTGAGATGGAAAACCCTCAAATAGAGACGTAGCAAAACTAGATTGTGAATGACATAAACGTGATTAAGTTAAAAAACCATGAGTTGGGAATCAAGACTAACGATTATATGATATATGTTAAGAGAAGTAGCCTCGATCAAAAGTCCAATTATGACATGGTATTCTGCAACATTATTGGTTTCAGGTCCAAGAAATATCCCTCTTGAATTTACCAACTCGCGAGAATGGTAAATGGTCTAATCCGTAGAAGCTAAGTTATGGGTATGTCAGCTAGCGCCATTCACAAATCCAAAATATATGGGTAAAGATGTTGGAATCTATGCATTCAAACACAAAGCAGGGTATAAGAAGCTAAAGATGAAACAAAACCATTACACACAAAAGTAAAGACATGCCAAACCAAATCATATAGTACAATAAATTACAAAGACAACATGCAAGATTTTCTAAGCATAGTACTTCCTCAGATAGAGCCCATTACGAGGCTCGTTGAGAGGGATTCCATCATAGTCAACTAACTTGTAGGAACCTCTATGTAGCACATGTTTTACGATTTATGGTCCATGCCACATAGGTTCTAGTTTTCCTTCTCCCAGTTTATCATGGTCTTTGATCCGGATTTATGTAGGAACACAATGAAATACAGAAATACACATAAACGCAGAGATGCAGCGGAAATAAGACTTCATTTCATTAATAACAAATGACTGAAATATGCTTACAAACAGAATGTAAATAAACTAGCTAA
>SNQJ01S0015248.1:35249-77196 GCA_010110895.2 Picea sitchensis | reverse complement strand
CTTCCTTATTATAGATAGCCAATACAATGCCAAGAGATAACTTAAGCTAATACAGAAGATCCTCTCCCAAAGATGCGCCACTCTCTCTCCTTCTTCTCTAACTGCAATTTTGAAACTTGTCTCTCCAAATGAGCAAGTGAGTTGTGTGTCTAAGTGAGGCGCTAGCCTCCTTATTTATACAAGACTGGCACGTGTGAAGTGTCTCTTCACTTGCAGGGCCGACTTCTCCAACTGGGTGGTTATAACCACCTTTATTATATTTCAGGGCCTCTTTAATATCTTCTGGGGCCGACTTCTTATTCTTCCTATTACAATTATCTTTCAACCAATCCACAAAAGGGGATTTGGTCCTTTATAATAACCGACATGATCAATCTGCAATGGGGATTGATCCAATGAATAATATATCAAATAATAATAAGAATACACTTTGTAGTTACATTATTAACAAGAAGGGTATTCTTCAGCAGCATCATGCGAGAGAGAGAGGCCTTTATCATCAACAACATCAAGTGGGTGAGAGGAAAACATCATCAATATCATCTTGGAACATTGACTGGCGTATCTATAAATCATCGGAAGTTTTCTTCATCGGCAACATCGTCATTCTCAAAGGAATGAAATCATCATCTGCATCAATATGTATTAGTGTAAAACTGATACATCATCATCATCATCACAACACGAGGTTGGCTCATCATAATAATACTAGACTGGATTTACGTCACATCTATCCAGCCGGAAGCACAGTTCTAGTCTCATCTCATCGTCTTGCTTTACGTCACAACTGTCAAGCTAGAAGAAAGATGCTCGTCCTGCTTTACGTCACAACCATCAGGTCGGAAGCAGGATACTAGACTGGCTTTACGTCACAGCTATCCAGCTGGAAGCTCAGTGCTAGTCTCATCTCATCATCTTGATTTATGTCACAACCATTAGGTCTGAAGCAAGGTACTCGTCCTACTTTATGTCACAACCATCAGGTCGGAAGCAAGATACTAGACTGGCTTTACGTCACAACAATCCAGCTGGAAGCATAGTACTAGTCACATCATATCATCTTGCTTTACATCACAACCATCAAGTCGGAAGCAAGGTACTTTTCTTGCTTTACGTCACAACCATCAGGTTGGAAGAAGGATACTAGACTGGCTTTACGTCACAACTATCCATCCGAAATATCAGTGCTAGTCACATCACATCATATTGCTTTACGTCACAACCATTAGGTCGGAAGCAAGGTACTCGTCCTGCTTTATGTCACAACCATCAGGTCGGAAGCAGGATACTAGACTGGCTTTACGTCATAGTTATCCAGTCGGAAGCTCAGTGCTAGTCACATCACATCATCTTGCTTTACGTCACAACCATCCAGTCGGAAGCAAGAGATGTCTCATCACAACAACTACTCCCCCTTTCAAGGAAGGTCCTTTCATACTATACCAAGATTATCTTGAAAGTGCTCAAACTTTATACAAGATAGAGGCTTGGTCAACAAATCAACAATCTGTTCATCCGTGCTAATGTATTGGAGCTTTAAGGCTCCTCTCTGCACCATGTCATGGATGTAATGATATCAAATCTCTATGTGCTTTGACCTGTCATGGAATGCAAGATTCTCTGTCATCTTTATGCAACTCTAGTTGTCACATAGGATCGTGGTTGCTTCCATCTCTAGGTCAAATAGACTGGTCAACAACTTTCAAAGCCATATAGCTTCACAGCTGGCAGAACATGCAACAATGCATTATTCTTCTGATGTGCTGAGAGCAATGTTGGATTGCTTCCTACTCTGCCATGAGATCATAGTTGATCCCAAACTGAAACAACATCCTAAAGTGATTTTCCTGTTAGAAACACTTCCTGCCCATTCTGCATTAGTATATCCACTCAATGTGAAATTATGATCTCCATCATAGCTGAGACCACAATCTATTGTACCTTTAAGGTACCTCATCACATTTTTTGCAGCCACTAGGTGAACATGTCTGGGTTCTACCAGAAACTGAATCAAGGTGTTCATGGCAAAACAAATTTTTGGTCTAGTGTTCGTTAGGTAAATCAACGATCCAATAATTTGTCTGTACAGTGTGGCATCAATCAACTCTGACGAAGTGTCGGCCAACAGCTTCAGCTTCGCTTCCATGGGTGTATTCATGGACTTGCACTCCAGCATGTCGAATCTCTTCAGGATTTCGAATATATACTTCCCTTGGTTAAGGAAGATCCTCTCAGGACTCTACCATACCTCAAGACCTAAGAAATAATGCATTAGGCCAAGGTCTTTCATTTCAAATTCTAAGGCAAATCTCTTCTTACATTCAGTGATGATATTTTCTTCTTCGGTTAAGAATAAGTCATCCACATATAGCAGTAATATTACTGGCTCATCGTTCATAACCTTGAAGTAGAGGTTAGAGTCTGCTTTTCTCTTAGTAAAGCCTGAGCTCGTCAAGAAACTGTCTATGTGTCCATACCAAGCTTTAGGAGCTTGCTTCAATCCGTATAAGGCTTTCTTCAATTTGCAAACATGAGACTTCATGTATTCAACCTTAAATCCTTGAGGTTTCTCTATATACACTTCCTCTTCGATGGTACCATTTAGTAAAGTTGTCTTCACATCCATCTGGTGTAGCTTCCACTTCATCTTAGCTACAAGAGCTATGATGGTTATGATCGAAGTGTATCTGGCCACATGAGTGAATGTCTCTTCATAGTGAATGCCTTCCTTTTGAGAAAATCCACGAGCGACAAATCTTGCTTTATACTTTTCAATACTTCCATCAGCAACATGTTTTATTTTAAAGATCCTTATGGAGGATACCACATATTTACTCTTCGGTCTAGGAAATATTTCCCATACATCGTTCTTTATTATGGATTGATATTCCTTTATCATGGCATCTGCCCGTTCTTTCCTCTGAATGGCTTCTTCAAAGCAAGTAGGCTCCTCCTCTAGAAGATCACACATCAAAGCCGTATAACTAGAGAATGGATTTGGTCTTTTCACCTGTCTCGTGGTTCCTTCGGGAACACCATACTTCTCTCCATCCTGAATAATCTCTCTAGCCCAAGTTGACTTCCTTTTATGGAGAATCGTCATCTAAGGACGTTCTTGAACTTCTATCATGTCATGATCTTCTAGTAATTCCTCATCAGGGGAAGTTACGACTTCCCTCACTGGTTCAGCAGCTCTAGGAACCTCCCTCACCGGTTCAGTAGTCCTAGGGATTACGGGTTCCTCTTCAAATACTTCTTCAAGATGGTATCTTCTTGATTTCTTAAGAATTGCATCTTCATCAAAAGTCACGTCCCTGCTGATCTCAATGTGACAGTGACATGGTATATAGATTCTGAAGGCCTTGGAGACCTCATAGTATCCTACAAATATTCCCTTATTTCCTAAAGGTTTCAACTTGTTTCTCTTCTCTTTTGGTATACGAATAAATACTGGGTAGCCAAATATTTTGAGATGGCTTACCTCTGGCTTCTTTCTGGTGAACATCTTTTCTGGGGTCTTGAGCCCAAGTGCACTATGGGATAATCGGTTTTGCACATATACAACTGCCATTGTTGCTTCTTCCCATAAGCACATAGGAATATCTTGATCATGGATCATAGTCTTCATAGCTTCCATTAACGTTTTGTTATTTTGTTTAGCTACACCGTTTTTTGGGGGATTATATGGAGTGGTGAGTTCCTTCTTGATCCCAACATCTTTGCAGAAGTTCACAAACTCTTTTGATGTATATTCTCCTCCATTATCTAACCCACTAATGGAAGACGATGGCATTGGGCCACATACATCTGAATGAATGAGCTCTAAGACTCCTTCTGCTTTGTTGTCTCTCTTCGGAAACGGGTTCTTGATGTTCTTCCCTTGTGCACATCCATTGCATACGCCTTCATGGTCACCTTTGAGTTCTGGTAAACCTGTGACTTCTTTACATATGTATGGTAGCGCCTTGTAGTTGATGTGAGTTAATCTTCTATGCCAAAGTTCACATGAGTTTTCAATGGCGTGGGTCATGGCAACCTCTGAGTGACCCTTTAGTTTATACATGCCATTTTCTTCACTTCCAATGATGATTTCTTCATTTAAGGTTTCTCCTTTAGCATGTTGCCTTCTACAACCTTCACTATAGCTTCCTCAGGGTTATTACCTATGACTTGTAGCAAGGTCAACAAAACAACAAGCAAGAATAATATCCTTTTGATAATATACGGTAATAGCACGAACAATTATCACAATAGCTCCTTTAGAACTATCACTTGTGATTTATCTGAAGAAACGATTAAAGGTAAGGAATACAACACTAAATGAGGTCAACACTCTCATAGTGTTGTGAACAAACATTCTTCCATGGCAACCTGGAACTAACACACAAGGTTTCTCCTAGAGGAGGTGTTAGTTGTATTAGACAAAGCATTTGCTTCTATATGCTCACATGATATCAAATATAATACTTTACAAAGACTGTTATCTCAACTATAGTCATCAACTTGTCATGCGTACCTTTGAATCTTATCAACTTGATTAATCAAATTTGGAGCCTTGTCCTCAGGAATGAGTGCTTTCTTTTCTTCCGAGTCTCCTTCACTCAAGATGACGAGTGCTTTCTTCAACCTGTCTTTTGTACTAAGACAATACACTATCTTGACAGAAGGTTGGGTTAGAGGATGAGTTATATGATCTCAACTTTTAATCCATATAATACCTTGACTCAGAAAAGGTTAGAATGATGGTCATAGCTACAACATGCAACATTGATCAATATAAAAAATGGATGCATATTAGAATAATCACACCTAGGTTGCATCATTCCTCTGAATGTGTTGGATCTTGAGATCCTTCTGGATCTATGGAAAGAGATCCCTTCTCTTGCAAATAATCTTTAAAGTTTAACCATTTAAACATATGTAAGTACATACCTCTGATAGCATTTGCAGGTAGTGGCTCCATCTGGCAGCAGCGGTAATCATTACCAACTCTTTAAAAACTTCAAGGGAGACTGGAACTGGTAGTACGGCTGCAACTGCAACTGGTACTGAAACTGCAACTGGTTCTGAGACTGCAACTGCAACTTAGGGTTTTATGAGGAAACCCTAATTTTTCAAACTTCAAATTTTGAAATTCTGATCTAGGGGATAGATGCGCTAAGCTGAGGCGAGTAAGCTGGTGCAGTCAGATTTCCGAAAATCCAACTTTTACCCCCTCAAACTTGATCTGCGGATTTCTGGACTAGTGCTTCTAGTTTTCTGGTACTTCTGGTACTCTGGTACTTCTGGTACTTCTGGTACTCTGATTTTCTAGTTTTCTGGTACTTTGTGAAACTAGGGTTTCACTTTTCGGGAGATCTAGCCACTAAAAAGGTGCGCTGAAGGTTCCAAAATGATCCTTGGGGGAGGGCACACTTTTCTAGATGGTTTTAGGGATGAAATATCTCACCAACAAAAAGCCCTAATTTTCATGTACAGTGACAGTGACGCTTTTCACTTTTCTCTTGTGAAAGATGCTCTCTTTAGCTTGGCTCTGATACCATGTTAATGTTTAAGCCATTATTATAGTTCTTTTCATTTCAATAGATAACAATAGCATAATAAAAGATCACTGAGAAATACACAATCACAAGAGACACAACATTTATCCTGGGAAACCCTCTAGGGGAAGAAAACCCAACAAAACTTCCTTATTATAGATAACCAATACAATGCCAAGAGATAACTTAAGCTAATACATAATATCCTCTCCCAAAGATGTGCCACTCTCTCTCCTTCTTCTCTAATTGCAGTTCTGAAACTTGTCTCTCCAAAAGAGCAAGTGAGTTGTGTGTCTAAGTGAGGTGCTCACCTCCTTATTTATAGAAGACTGGCACATGCAAAGTGTCTCTTCATTGGCAGAGCCAACTTCTCCAACTGCGTGGTTATAACCACCTTCATTATATTTCAGGGCCTCTTTAATATCTTCTGGAGCTGAGTTCTTATTCTGCCTATTACAATTATCTTTTGACTAATCTGCAAAAGGGGATTTGATCCTTTATAATAACCGACATGATCAATCTGCAATGGGGATTGATCCAATGAATAATATATCAAATAATAATAAGAATACACTTTGCAGTTACATTATTTTAACACTTTTACCCTATTCCTGACATTTCTAATTTCACTCTTAAGCCCAATTTTCCCTTGCATGAGTTGGTGAGGGGAATTGAAAATTCAAGTGCTAATATTGGAAATGTCGTTACATTTGGGAAACATTGTAGAAGAATTTGTTGGCCTTAGAGACATGTTGGTTGGCCTAGGAGGAATGATTCTGAGATTTATCACATGTGCAAGAAATTTGTGATTTTGAATGTGCACTTGGTAGAGAAAATTATTAGTTTCTATAACCTGGTCTAAGTGGACTAAGGGGATTGGAGTGTGCTACCCATTCATGTGTACTAAAGATGATATATTTTCTAGTTATCGTATTTTTTATCCCTTGGAATGCTTCTACTAAGTGCGATAATATTCACTAGGGGCTAGGGTGGTAGTAATATCCTTACAAAGGGGCACCACCATCGAGTGTGATAAGGTTCACCAAGGGATAGGGTGGTAGTAATACCCCTACACACCATGTTTTGAGGGATTTTGGGGATGTCGTAATCCAACAACTTCTCCACCACAATGAGGTTGATCAAATGGAAGTAGGACTTGTGAAAATTCCTTGGGAATTGTGTAAGTTATCTAAAGACATTTCTATGTATGCTAATTTCACCATCTCATTGAGCTTGATCCCTGCTCTAAGGGAAATACTTGGTAAAGTTAGTTTCATTAATTGAGTGGAAATAAAACTATCATATGTGATTTCCCACTTTTGGTTAACAATCAAATAATGGATCATTGAATGGATCAATACCAAGAATTTAGTAAGCTAAGGATTATAGGTGCATGATCACATGTTTAAATATGTTGTCTCTAAGTATTGTGTTGTCATAATCCCTAGGGTTGTAATAAGGGCCTATGGGCCCATAAGAGATAAGAGTTGTTGGACAATTAGTTGTCATTGATGTTGTTGGAAATTTGGTTGTCATTGATGTCAACAAGTAGTGGTTGTCATTGACGTCAACATATGTGATGGGTGTATTTGGAGAATTCTCCAAAGTGGTCCCCTTATGGCATAGCTCTAATCATGGCCCTCATGGGAAGACGCTTTGAAGAAGTCTACAAGAAACATATAGGCATGGTCAAGCCCAATTTTGTTTGAGGAATAAGGACATGAAAGACAATGTAAATTCAGTTAACACACTCATAGATGGATAGTTCTCGTCATGCCATTTCCAATGGTAGGTGGAACATCACATAGTTCCTCACAGTTGAGGAGTTATGAGGTCATGAAGTTGGAAGCCCCAAAGATGGGTTAAGAATCCCCTAATTGGTTGCAATTCATTAATGAAAGGGTAAAGTGGTTGTAACAAGAAATTTCTAGAAGCCCTAAAGTTAAGGAAAGAGGTTACTTAGAAAAAGTATATATACACCTAAAGAAGTTACTCATAAGTACATTCACATACATATTCTATTGAATATATTCTACAATAGTAAGAGATTCTTATCTAAGGTAACCAAGTAGATCTTAGGTGAATTTTAGAGGGAATATGGAGTGAATAAGGGCAGAATTCCAAGCGATGATGAAGTCTTGTGATGATGTGTTCTATGGTATGTTATTTACAGGTAATCTTACCAGTTTTGCTACAACGTTTTTTCTAGAATGATTCAGATAGTGAAAATAAGAGGAGGTTGAGAAGACATGTCAAGGTACATGTGGTAATAATTTTAGCTTCTAGGTCATTGTATATTTGGAGATACAATATGTGGAAGGTAGGGTTATTGATTAGTCCTGAATCTAGTCTTAAACAAGTGTTCCGAGTAAACCCGTCATAAATTATTCATAGATGATCCAAATTATATGAGACTAATTTCAATGGAAATATAACATTTTATAGTATCTTTTGTTTCCCATTTTAGAATAATATATCAAATATTGAGTGTGTGGCATGTTGTACAAGTTCACTCTCCAGAATAGGATAAAATTAAGGAAGGTTTTCCATTTTCGCTATAACTTTTGTTCTGAGAAGTCTCAGACCCTAAAATTTTGAGGAGATGGAAGAAAGATCTCAAAGTATTTGTAGTTAAAATTTCCGACCTTTATTCATTACAGGTATGGATTTATTCTTGTTGAAATTTATGGTTTGTGACTAATCCAAAAATAGTCCTATGAGACTAAGGTAAAGTTCGATGAAGATGTTATTCTCTTGTTGTTGAAGTTGAGGAAGAGCTATAGGTCTGTAAATTTGTGTATCAGGTCTACTACAGGATCATAGGTATGTTTTACATGTGTTATTGAGGGTTATGTTTATGGTACATGCTTGAGGCATGTTTTGGTGATGATGGTGCGTGATATGGTACATGGTTGATGTACTTGGTATGGTACATGGTTGATGCATGATATGGTACATGGTTTATGTACATGGTATGGTACAGGTTTTGGTACATTGTTGATGTACATGGTATGGTACAATTTTGGTACATGGTTGATGCATGATATGGTATAGGGTTGATGTACATGGTATGGTACAACATCTGGTACATGGTTAATGTACATGGTTTGGTTATGGTTTTCATATTTGTTAGTGCTAGAAGATGCTCTCTGACTGTTGGGAGGTGCATTCCTAGCACATCTTAGTTATTGAAATGGTTTATTCTTGTCGATCGAGTTGATTTTATAGGTTGGTTTATGGATCAGACAGTGGATAATTTGGACAACATAATATCTGGTTAAAAATCAGGTTTTCATAACATCAACTTAGTCAATGGAATCATTCTGGTCAACTAGGTAAATAGAGACAAAACATATGAAAATAGAAGCTACAAGTTTCACAATCTGTTCACTTACAAAATAAGACTTTTTTATTCCAAATAATAATTAGAAACAAGAAAGAAATACATAAACACAAATATTGTAACAAGTGATTTAAACAGAAAAATATTCATTGGCATTCAACATGGAACGGGATAAACTAAATTCTTTGCAAAAAGTTCAAATGCATTCAAGTAAGATAGAATAAATATAAAACATGAAAGAGAATAGTCATTAATTATCATAAATTTTGATCATTGAGTATAAAATGTTGCAGTTCCCAGGAATTACAATTCGGATCAGTATGTTCCTTCAGCACCACAAAATATTAACCCCAAATCCCTTCCAAGAGGAAGCCCCCTTCTTTACATACAAATAATTTTTTTTATATGAAATTACATCAGCAAACTCATTGCTATATTTTTGGAAACAGGAGCTATCTATCAACTAAAAATAAAAACAATCTAAGACTTAGTTGCAAGAAATCTGGAATGTTGGGATTGGATGTCACAATTCTTCCTGTAATTGCTCTACCACCTGTCATTAATTCCCTTACAAACTGGAATCAATAGTCTTTGAGAGCTTCAAATTCTAGTAGATCAAGCTTCGACATGTTGTTGTAGATTGACTCTGATTGTCCATTCTTCAATGCTTGATTTTTGCAAATTAATATACGTTGGTGATGACAGGGCATGTGAAAATAATATTATGGAAAATATTGTTCTAATCAGACAAAAAATTCTCCCAATCCATTGGGAAATGTTGAAAACCGCCCATGTCAAGGGTGTATGGACCCATTCTAGAAGTGGGTTCTTAACAGTTTTGAAAGATTCACTACAGTTTGATCGAAAATGGACCCGAAATTTCTCTTCCTAGAATAATGGTGGGAGATGATAATTTGCATATATCTTTAACCATGAATTTCTATCCATATTTTATCCAATTGACGCCAAAATAGAACTCCATCTATGTATATCTGTACTTGGAAAATTTTACCTTCATCATTATTCCCTCATCATCATTGGGACAAGGAACAAGCTTTCTTAATACTTCATAAATCATCATTCGTTCATACAATAATTAAAGAAAATGTTGATATGATGAAAAACTATTGGTACAATCTCCCAATTTCATGCTAATGATCTCCCCATTTCATGCTAATGTGTTGGCATGATCTCCCCATTTACAATGCACTTAAAATAATGATGACTTGTATATGTTGCAAGAACAACTTTATTCTTGCAGCAAACCCTTGATCTAATATAAACTTTAGGGAAGCTTATATTTTGAAAATACAAACAGACTTAAACTGATGTTACACACCTTGACATATACAAATACCTATAAATGTACCTCATAAGAAGAAAATAACATTCAATCCAAGTCAAAATACCACACCAAAAGAAGTATGAAAGAATAAGAAAAAATTATGTTAAGGTAGAGGTTATGAATGGATAGGCTAGGTTAGGAGAAAAAAGGTAGAAATAGGTTTAACGACTAATAGTATCCATGTGAGTGGATCTATTTATAGTTGGATAATCATTAGTGACAGGTTGATGTGACAATGGTAGTCATAGGTTGATGTGACAGTGGTAATAATAGGTTGATGTGACAATGACAGTGACAGGTTGGTTGATTTGACAATGACAATTTGGTTGATATATCAGTGAGAGTGGTAGTTACAAGTTGATCAGTGGTAGTGATGATAAGTCTACACTTATATTTTAGGGCGATAGGATGGGGAAAGGAAAGGGGGTTATAGCCTCCTTCCAGTTGGTGCTGAAGAACTCAGGGAGTTGGAGCTTCCTTCAGGTCAGTTCCTTTAAATCAGGGGGTCATAGCCTCCTTCTATTTGATGTCAAATAACTTGGGGAGTTGGTGCTTCCTTCAGGTTGGTTCCTGTAAATCAGGGGATCGTAGCCTCCTTCTGGTTGGTTCTAGAGAACTCAGGGAGTTGTAGCTTCCTTTAGGTTGGTTCCTATAAATCAAGGGGTTGGTGCCTCATTCTAATTGGTGTTGGAGAATTTGGAAGTTGGTTCTTCCTATGAATGTATTATTGATATATATAAGAGAGCATTATGTGGTTTTCTCCCATTTGGGTTTCCATGTAAATTCTGGTGTACTGTGCATGTGGTTATTTGATGTGATAATATTGATTATGGTTATATGCTCATGATATATTGAATGCAATCATAAATGATATACGAATGATAATGTTGAAGTTTAGATATTGTGATTGAAAATGGTAAAAAGTGATCATACTAATTCACCCCCACCCCTCTCAGTATTCCAACAATTGGTATCAAAGCAAGGTTCTTCAAGAAAATCATTTAACCACTAGAAGTTAGATCATGGATGTCATGGCTAATGGACACAGATCTAATGGAATAACATGGTTTGATGGTAATAATGGTATGAAGCATGAGATGTGGAACAAAGAGATGAAAGTATCTTTACAGGCACGGGGGTATGATGTTTGGCACTCAATTGTTACATGATATGTCGGTTCAAAGAAACCAAAGAATGCATCCAAGAAGGAATTGAAAAGAAAAAAGAAAATAGCAATGGATTTCATCTTGGAAGGATTATGTGATTCAGTAAAAGATAAAGTGGGACAATGTTCATCAACTAAAGAAATTTGGGATAAGCTACATAGTATATAATTTATGGAATCTGATTCTATTGTAGAGCTAGAAAATGCCAATTAGAATAAAGAAGATGAAGAAGACGTTGAGTTAGTATGGGAAGAAAGAAGCTCATTGGGTCAGATATATTCAAAAGAAGAATATTATGAGAGACACCTAACTAATGATTTAGACAAGTTGGTCAAGGAAAGAGAGAAAAACAAGTCACTCGAGGAACAATTGATCAAGATAAAAAGGGAGTCTCAAAATCCCAGCTCTGAATAATTCCAACAAATGATTATAAACCTAAAATTCCAAGTAGAATAAGCCAGAAGGATTGATGAAGCATGCAGAATTCAGTTGGAAGAAAAGAAATTTTTGGAAGAAGAAATAGTAGCAAAAAGAAAGGATGCAGAGAAGAGAGAATTAGAAAATATTTTCACTGGCCATCTCAAGGAAATATCTAAGGACTTAAATAAACTTGAAGCACAATTCAGTCAACAGGAGAGAAGAATTGAAGAAGAAATTGTCTCCTTGAAGACCCAACTTGAAGAAGAAAAGAGAAAGGAAAAATTCATGAAGATCCAGATGATGAAGAAAGAATAAGAATGTGAGAATCTTGAAGAAGAAATTGTTACATTAAGAGTTAAAGTTGTCAAGATTGACAAGAACATTGAAGAGAGAGAAATCTCCACATCATCGGTAAAGAAAGACAAAGAGAAATGTTATAGGTTGCTAGAAAGAAAGAATGAAGAGAAGACTAAGAGTTAAGACGAAGTCATCAAAGACCCTACTAAAAAGGAAGAATGTGATCCCTCAAAGAAGAACATTCCATAAATGAAGAAAACTCAAGAAGAAGATTACATAAGAGACATATATCAAAGAAGACCCTTCACTTTTAGGTATCAAAGAAGCTTCAATCATTGTGAAGGAAATAACAAAAGAGAAGATCGTGATCAACCAAGGCATGAATTCAGAAGGACTACATCACAAACAAGATCATTCACTCCCAGGTATGAAAGTTTATTTTATGGTCATTTTTTTATTTGTACTAACTTTGGACATAAATATGTAGATTGCAGAGCTTATAGAAGAAATGGTCAAGAAAGAAATGCATATGTGACTCCATATAATATTGAATGTTAGAAATGCCATAACTATGGACATATAGATTGTGATTGCATAAGAATGATGGATACTTCTATGAAAGAGAACACTGATATGAGATATAAGAAGGTTTGGAAAAAAAAACAAGAACATGTAAAGGAAAAAAAGATGAATGAAGGACACCCAGAAGTAATATTCTCGGGATTGGAAATAGTACGAGATCGGGACAAATCTACAAAAAAAGAAAGATTTCAAATACATCAAGGTTTACAGAAGAAATGAAAAACAAGAATAACAGGTGAATGAAGACCAGTTCCCAGAGATCATACTCGCAGGATTTGCAGTAGTGCAATATCATGATGAATACACAGGAAAAGAGGAAGAGGTCATGATTCAGAAAGAGGATGATGATGAATCTGTAGACAAAGTGGAAGATTACTCCACATCAGAGCAAGTACTTTTCTAATCCATCCGGCTTGGAGACTCCCAATAAATATGAATATTTAATAGGGGGATTATAAGAAGTATCTCTATAGATCATAGAACTATCTTTTGAGTAGTATGAAGTATTTGCAGTTTTTCGATAGGTAGTTTCAGAGTGGCAAATATTCATTATATAGATTTTTCTAGTTATGAATTCAAACAGGGACATATTTAGTATAGATTGTTGCAGACATGTAGAGTATGAATTGAAAAATTTAGAAGACAACTTAAGAAGATGGAATATGTTGCAATCAACAGATGGGTCAACATTGTATGCAGTTGAGTAGCAGATTCATGAGCATTTTATGACATATGGATAGAGATGGATTCATGAGAGATTTGATAGGTATAAACATATACATGACAGTGGATGAACACATAGTAACAATTGGAATCATTGGAATCAGTGGCCAAGTGGAATAAGTAAGGCAATCAATAAAAGGAACAACATAAGCTATATCATTAGAAGAAGGTATGGTCATTGATGTGAACTTGAAAAGTCATGAAGACTTGAAGTCAAGTAACTTTGAATTCTTTTTATATATGTCATTTAATTAAAAGAGGAAGCACTAATGGAAAAAGAACACTAGAAGAGAGGAAAGAAAACATATACAAGAAATATGGCATTGATCTACATGACATCTTGTAGAAAATTCAAGAAAGAGAAATTTTCAAAGAAAGAGATCAAAAGAATGAAGATAGGGGGAGCGCATGAAGTCAGAGAAATATTTTTCAAAAAATGTATATCGACAATGGGAGTTACCCTTTTACCCATGATGTCAAAGGGGGGGAAAGATAAATATTAGAAGAGAAAGATTAGAAGCATGAAGACATGGGAAGAAACCCCAAGGGGTGATACCCTTTTCCATTGATGTCAAAGGGGGAGAGAAACACAAGGAGAGAAACATCAGAGGATCATTGGTCATAGGTGGAGTATGAGTGCTGGAGTATAAGTGTTTCCATCAATGCTAAAGGGGGAGAATGTTGGACAACTGGTTGTCATTGATGTTGGTGTATAGCTGGTTGTCATTGATGTCAACAAGTAGTGGTTGTCATTGATGTTAACTAATGCAGGAGCATTGTAAGCAAGCCAACAAAGAGGAAGACAACTGGATACACACCAACGCACATTTTGATAATGTTTTGAATTTGAAAAGATGAAGCATTAATGCAATACATGGAAAATATATTTTTTCTTTTATTTTTTCATTTGTTTGTTGGAGGCAATTAATGTAATAAATGTAAAGTAGATATAGGATTTAATTTGATTATATAGCTTGAGTAGTAGGAGGGAAAACTCTAGAAATCTCCCTCGTATGTATTGTAATGGATTCATTATTCTCAATAGTAAGAAGAAGAGTTGTAGAGAAAGAGAATAGGAGAACAAAGAAGAAAAAAGATTGTAGAAGTTGTATAAGCAGATAATTGTTGCTATAGAACCCATGTACATAAGAACTTGAGTTAATATAAGAATGCTTTGACTCAATTTCATGGCATTGTGATGAATATCGTTTCCATCTATTGAATGGTATGTTTACAGTTTGCTTATATTCTCTCTTATGCTTTTGTTTCAATGTTGTGTGTATGTGCATGATTTCATGTTGAATGTAGGAAGTCTATAAGAGGGAGAGTATGATTTTTTATTGTTTCTCTTCCTGAGAATTCCTGCAACGAGTGCAGTGAAAGTCTGCAAGGAGTGCGTTGGCAAGTTCTGAGTTTTACCTCAGAAAATATTAGGAGAGATACTGTTGTTTTTCATACCAGCAGAAGTGCAAGTATATCACAGAGCCGTGCAAGGTGTGCACAGGCAGGTTGAAGTCTTAGAATTTTCCAACCAAGTGAGGGGTGGAAGAACTTCTGTCGCAAGGAGTGCACAGAGATGGAGAGTTCAGATAATCAGAGATTATCATGAAGCCGTAAGGAGTGCAGGCAAAATCCCTTGGAATCCTTGATTTTGCAGCAAGAACCAAGCTCATGAAGGATATATACTTCAAAGAGTTTGAAGGGAAGACGATGGCTGAAGTCACCTCGCAAAAATCAAGCTTAGAAGGAGACACCGAGTTATGTGGCTAGGAGCATTGCTAACTTGAACGGACAGTTGAAATTTACAGAGGGAAAACTACCAACTTTCCGTGGATCATTGGATCAAGTGGATCAGTGGAGAAGGTAAGGTTGAGTGTCTATCAACACTCGCAAGATCAGGAGGAATATTCGTCATTATATTTGGATCAATGGGAGTTGTTGACCTTGTGGTTTTGGATTTTGGAATTTCGGGAGTTGGAGTGTGGAGAAGGTCATGAATTGGAGATCTTGAGTTGCGAAATCCCAATACACAAAATTCTGACACAATCTGGACCATCAGATAGAGGAATAATCAGGGTCATCGATCTGAGGAGAAGAAGTCATGAGTTTGGACTTTGGGAGAAAGGACAGGATTTGTATCGCGAATTCACGAGTCGATAAATCCTGACACGCCCAGAGGTGGACCCTAGGACATGACTCAGGTCACATGGTTGAGGCACAAAGGGGAAATTAAATATCCGTAAGCCCATTTCAAGGTTTTGGGAGTTGAAGGAGTAAGAGGGATTCACAATAGGAATCGCGAAGTCACGAAACCCAAAACACCTTTTCGGGTGAAGGTTGTGGTCACATTGGTTGGTCACGTGGAGTGGGGGTTCGTTCCTAGTGCTTGTTCACATAGACATAACTTCTAAGAAGGACTTGTGGTTATATTTTTTGGGAGATCCCAGCTGGGAATCAAGGAGCCGTTTTGGCTCAAGGGAGTAGAAATATCCAAAGACTGGGAGGTTAAGCAGAACCTGCTGAGGTAGGGGTGCTGCGTCAGGTGGTATCATAGCTTACAATCATTTTTTTCGATAAGCAAGGGAGAAAGAAGGCAAGTTGTGATTTAAATTCTGTGAGGAACAAATTTAAACAATGTCGCCAAGAAGACGTCAAGAGATACCTATGCCCGATCGAGCTGTGGAAAGGGAAATGAGAGAACTTCATGCTCAATTGGATGCTATGGATACAACACAGAGGTGAACAGTTGATACTGGAGATATCAGTGAAGCTGAAAGAGAAAATGAAGTTGGAGCCGAAGAAGAAGTTGTAGTCGAAGATGCTGCAGAGGAACGTCTATTCAAAGTTGTTTCAAGAATAAGGCCCAAAGAAAAAATGGACATCCCAATGTATGAAGGAAAATTAGACGTTGAGGAGCTACTAGATTGGTTTAGAGCTCTAGATAAATACTTCAACTATGAGGATATCGAAGAAGATAAGAAAGTAAAACATGATGTCACTAGACTGAAAGGGCATGAAGCACTGTGGTGGGATGAACTGCAGGTTGACAGGCGCTGCAAAGTCAAAAAATGAATCAAAATCTAGGATAGGATGGTTGCAAAGATGAAAGCCAAGTTTATACCTAGAGATTACCAAATTAATTTGTTTCAAAGAATGCAGAATTTGAGACAGAAGGGGATGACAGTGAAGGAATAAACTGAGGAGTTTTACAGACTCAACATCAGAGCTGGTCATCGCGAGAGTGATGATGAAAAATTCTCCAGATACATGAATGGCTTGAGATATGAAATTCAATATGAGATGAGCATGGTGACAATCAGAAATGTGGAAGATGTTTATCAAATTGCTTCAAAGGCAGAAGTGAAATTGGACCGAAAGCAAAGTCAAAGGGGTAGAGGTATAAGTAAGAGAAGAGGCAAAGAAGTTTCCCAAGATAGAGTATAGAATCCCAAGGATGAAGAAAAGAAACCTCATAACCACCCAGAAAGGGGAGGAAGTTCACAGGGAAGACAGTATGCTGATAGGAACATTTTTCCTCAAGCAAGGGGAAGAGGAAGAGGCAGAGGAGGTGAAATAAAGTGTTTTGTCTATGGAAATATAGGATACAAGTCTTTTGAATTCCCTGATAGAAAAATATATGGAGGAGGAGAAGCTCACATTTCAGAAACGCAAAGGAAAAATGTTGAGGCAAAAGATGCGGAAGACGGAAGATCCTTAATGATGAGAAAAATTATCTTGAAGTCGGAGAAAGAGATAAAGAATCTAGTCCAGAGGAATAGTTTGTTCAGAACTGCTTGCAAGACCAAGGATAGGGTATGCAAGGTGATAGTGGGCAGTTGAAGTACAAGTAATCTAGTCTCCACAGAAATGGTGGAGAAGTTGGAACTAGAGACACTTGCACATCCGAGCCCATACAAGGTTTCATGGTTGAAAAAGGACATTAGGTAACAGTCACTAGACAATGTTTAGTTGAATTTAAGATAGGGGGATATAGAGATGAGATCCTATGTGATGTTATTCCCATGGATGTCTGTCATATTTTTTTGGGGAGATCGTGGCAATATGATAGGAATGTTGTTCATGATGGGAGAAAGAAAACATACACCTTGGATAAAAATGGTAGGACGCATATGTTGTTGCCAATTGAAGACAAGAAGGTGAAAGTAGAAGCAAGAAATACTATACTTCTCATGAGTGGGAAGGAACTTCTATATGAAGTCAA
The DNA here is from genome assembly GCA_010110895.2 of Picea sitchensis. Taxonomy (NCBI): domain Eukaryota; kingdom Viridiplantae; phylum Streptophyta; class Pinopsida; order Pinales; family Pinaceae; genus Picea; species Picea sitchensis. The sequence goes on along the minus strand of SNQJ01S0015248.1, from coordinate 59,558 downwards.
GAAAGATGAGGAAATGCAGTTTTCTTTGGTGAGAAAACCTAGAGTCATCTTGACCAGTACTTCGATAGATGATATACCGAAGGAAATTCAGGAATGGAGAATTTCACTGATATAGTGGTGGATGATTTACCTTGTTCGTTATTGCCCATCAGAAGTATAAGCCATCACATTGACCTTATACCAGGGGCGAGTTTTCCAAAAAAAGCAGCGTACAGATTGACGCTGCAGGAGAATGAAGAGGTCAAGAAGCAAGTCCAAGATTTGATGGACAAAGGATTAGTTAGAGAAAACTTGAGTCCATGCATTGTTCCAATAGTGTTAATCCCGAAGAAGGATGGCGGATGGAGGATGTGTACAGACTCAAGGTCTATAAACAAAATCACCTTCAGGTATAGATTTCGTTTACCAAGGATGGATGACTTGATGGATTGCTTGAGTGGAGCAAAGTTTTTTTCAAAAATTGATTTGAAAAGCAGATATCATCAGATTAGAATGAGGAAGTTGATTAATGGAAGACAACATTAAAGAAAAATGAAGGACTTTATGAATGGCTTGTCATGTCGTTTGGTTTGACGAATGCGCCAAGTACTTTTATGAGATTGATGAATGAAGTCTTGAAAGATTTCATTGGGAAGTTTGTAATTGTGTATATTGATGATATATTGATCTTCAGTAAGACTAAGGAAGATAATTTGAGACATCTAACCCTAGTGATGAGGAGGTTGCAGCAAGAGAAATTGCTGATAAATATGAAAAAGTCGTCTTTCATGAAGAAAGAGCTTGTTTATTTAGGTTTTGTGATCTCTTCGAATGAGTTGAAGATGGATCCTGAAAAGGTAAAAGCAATCAACGAATGGCCATCACCGAGGAATATCTTTGAAGTCAGAAGCTTCCATGGACTAGCCAGGTTTTACAGGAATTTCATCAGAAATTTTAGTGGAAATTTTGCACCAATGATGGACATAGTCAAGAAAAGACATAAATATTTTCATTGGACAAAGGAAGCAGAGGTAATTTTCAAGTTGTTAAAGGAGAATATAGTCGGACAACCAGTTCTGGTTTTGCCATATTTCAGTAAGACATTTCAAGCGATATGTGATGCAAGTGGATTTACGGTTGGAGCAGTCTTAAGTCAAGACAATAAACCAGTTGCATACTTCAGTGAGAAGATGAATGATGCAAAGAGGAATTATTGCACGTATGATAAAGAGTTTTATACAATCATACAGGCTCTAAAGAAATCGAGGCACTACTTGGTTTCGAAAGAGTTTGTTTTGTACAACAACAACCATGCTTTACAATTCGTAACCAACCAAGAGAAATTGAACCAGAAACATGCAAAATGGGTTGAATTTATGCAGAACTTTACTTTTGTTATAAAGCACATTTCTGGAACTGCTAACAAGGTTGTTGATGCGTTGAGTGGGAAATGTTTGATTCTGCAAGAGTTTCGTGTGAAGACCTTAGGTTTTGATAGCCTTAAGTATATGTACATAAATGATTCAGATTTCAAGGATGCTTATGAAGCATGTGAGAATCATGTTCTGATAGATAAAATCCAATGGATTGAATGTTTGATCTAGGATGGATTATTATTCAAAGGAAATCAGTTGTGTATCCCGAAGAGTTCTATGAGAGAAAACCTTTTAAATGAAAAACATAGTGGAGGATTGGCTGGATATTTCAGCAATGAAAAAACATTTGCACAACTGAACAATTTGTATTATTGGCCAAGGATGAGCACATATGTCAAGAAATTCATGAACAAATGTAGAATTTGTCACCATGCGAAGGGAAAAAGACAAAATGCAGGATTGTATCAACCATTTCCAGTACCAGAGAGGCCATGGGATGCGGTAAGCATGGATTTTGTGTTAGGATTGCCCGAGACACAGAGGGGTTTTGATTCCATATTTGTGGTAGTGGACAGATTCTAAAAAATGGCACATTTTATTCCATGTCAGAAAACTAGTGATGCAACACACATTGCAAACCTGTTTTTCAAAGAAGTTGTCTGACTTCATGGTTTACCCAAGAGTACTATTTCGGATCGAGATACCAAATTCAATGGTCATTTCTAGAGGACACTATGGAAGAAGCTGGGGACAAATTTATATTTTAGCTCAAAATATCACCCCCAGACAGATGGACAAACTGAGGTAGTGAACCAAAGTTTGGGAGATTTATTGAGGATATTAGTAGCTGAACATCACAGTCAGTGGGATCAGATTCTGTCGCAAGCAGAATTTTCATATAATAACTCACCTAACAGAAGCATAGGACAAAGCACATTCCAGATAATGTATGGAATGCAACGAAGAGGTGTATCTGAGTTGAGGAACTTAGAGTAGCATGAGTTCAGAAGTGTTGGAGAGGAGGAATTTGCAGTAGAGATGCAAGAGCTTCACAACAATAYTAAAGAGCGGTTGTAGAGTTCCAACCAGGAATATAACCGCAGAGAAAATCATCACCGAAGAGAGCTTCAGTTCGAAGTGGGATATTTGGTTTTAGCGCACCTCAAAAAGGAAAGATTCCCAAGGGGAACATATAATAAGATGAAGATAAAAAAGATAGGGCCGTGTAAGATTCTGAGAAAATTTGAGGCAAATGCTTATGAGATAGAATTGCCATATGATGTGGGCATATCACCCATATTCAACGTAGTAGATCTGTATCCTTATAGATCAGATGAAGCGAGAGGAGCAGAGACTCGGAAGGAAGTTCAGTGGGTCAAACAACTGCCTGTAGCTGAAAAGTCGTAGATGGAAAAGATCATTGATCAGAGAGTTAGCAAGAAGACCAAAAGAAATACGTATTTTGAATATCTGATAAAGTGGAAAGGACACCCAATTGAATATGCTGGTTTGGAAAACGAAGAGGAGATCCAGAAACATGCATAGATAGTGCATAAGCTCATGGACAAGATTCCATGAATTTTTCAGCTAGAGGAGTATGATGCAGGAGCATTGTAAGCAAGACAACAAAGCGGAGGATAGCTGGATACACACCAGCGCACATTTTGAGAATGTTTTGAATTTGAAAAGATGAAGCATTAATGTAATATATGGAAAATATATTTTTGCTTTTATGGTTTAGAGATTGTAACGCGAATCTTGAGCGGTCACTCTCATCTGTTTGTTGGAGGCAATTAATGTAATAAATGTAAAGTAGATATAGGATTTAATTCGATTAGATAGCTTGAGTAGTAGGAGGGAAAACTCTAGAAATCTCCCTCGTATTTATTGTAATGGATTCATTATTCTCAATAGTAAGAAGAAGAGATGTAGAGAAAGAGAATAGGAGAACATAGAAGAACAAAGATTGTAGAAGTTGTATAAGCAGATAGTTGTTGCTATAGAACCCATGTACATAAGCACTTGAGTTAATATAAGAATGCTTTGACTCAATTTCATGGCATTGTGATGAATATTGTTTGCATCTATTGAATGGTATGTTTACATTTTTATTATATGCTCTGTTCTGCTTTTGTTTCACTGTTGTGTGTATGTGCATGATTTCATGTTGAATGTAGGAAGTCTGTAAGAGGGAGAGTATGAGTTTTGATTATTTCTCTTCTTGAGAATTCCTGCAAGGAGTGCGTTGGCAAGTTCTGAGTTTTACCTCAAAAAATGTCAGGAGATATACTGTTGTTTTTCATACTAGCAGAAGTGAAAGTATATCACAGAGTTGTGCAAGGTGTGTGCAGGTAGGTTGAAGTCTTAGACTTTTCCAACCAAGTGAAGGGTGGAAGAACTTCTGTTGCAAGGAGTGCGCAGAGTTGCAGAGTTCAGATAATCAGAGATTATCATGAATCCGTAAGGAGTGTGGGCATAATCCCTTGGAATCCTTGGGTTTGCAACAAGAACCAAGCTCATGAGGGATAGAGATTTCGAAGCATTTGAAGGGAAGACGAGGGTTGAAGTCACCTTGCAGAAATCAAGCTCAGAAGGAGATGCCGAGTTATTTGGCCAAGAGCATCGAGAACTTGAATGGGCAGTAGAAATTCTCATAGGGAGAACTACTGACCTTTTGTGGATCGTTGGATCCAGTGGATCAACAGAGAAGTTAAGGATGAGTGTCTATCAATGCTTGCAATCTCAGGAGGAATAATGGTCATTAGATTTGGATCAACGGGAGGCATTGACCTTGTGGTTTCAGGTTTCAGGATTTTAGGAGTTGGAGTGTGGAGAAGGTCGTGACTTGGAGATCTTGAGTTGTGAAATCCCGATACGAAAAATTCCGACACAACTTGGACCGTTAGATCGAGGAAGAGTCAGGGTCATCGATCTGAGGAGAAGAAGTCAAGAGTTCGGACTTTGGGAGAAAGGACAGGAGTCGCATCGCGAACTCATGAGTCACAAAATCCCAACGTGCCCGGAGGTGGACCCTATGACATGATTGAGGTCACATGGTTAAGGCATAAAGGGAGAATTAAAGATCCGTAAGCCCATTTCAGGTTTTCAAGAGTTGAAGGAGTCAAAGGGACTCACAATAGGAATCGCAAAGTCACAAAACCCGAAACACCTTTTCGGGTGAAGGTCATGGTCACATCGGTTGGTCACGTGGAGTGGGGGTTCGTGCCTAGTGCTTGTTCCCATAGGCATAACTTCTAAGAAGGACCTGTGGTTATATGTTTTGGGAGATTCCAGCTGGGAATCAAGGAGTCGTTTCAGCTCAAGGGAGTAGAAAGATCCAAAGACCGGGAGGTCAAGCAAAACCTGCTAAGGTAGGGGTGTTGCGTCATTAACATATGTGATGGTTGTATTTGGAGAAGTCTCCAAAGTGATCCTCTTATGGAATATCTCTAAGCATGTCCCTCACAAGAAGATGCTTTGAAGAAGTCTACAAGAAACCCATAGGTGTGGTTATGAATCCCGAAGATGTTTGAGGAATAAGGACATGAAGGAAAATGTAAATGTAGGTAACACACTCATATATGGATAGTCCTTGTCATGCCATTTCCAACGGTAGGTGGAACGTCACGTAATTCCTCACGGTTGAGGAGTTATGAGGTCATGAAGTCGGAAGCCTATAATTGGTTGCAAGTCATTAATGAAAGGATAAAGTGGTTGTAACAAGAAAATTCAAGAAGCCCTAAAGTTAAGGAAAGAGGTTACTTAGAAAAATTATATACACACCTAAAGAAGTCACTCATAAGTACATTCACACACACATTCTATTGAATATCTTCTATGTGAGTAAATGATTCTTATCTAAGGTAACCAAGGAGATCTAACGCAAATTTCAAAGGGAAGATGAAGTGAAGAAGGGTGAAATTCCAAGGGAGGATGAAGTTTTGTGATGATGTGTTCTAAGGTATGTTATTTAAAGGTCATCTTACCATTTCCGCTACAAAGTTTTTTATAAAATGATTTAGATAGAAAAAATAGGAGGAGGCTGAGAAGACATGTCAAGGTACCTTTGGTAAAAATTTCATCTTTTGGGTCGTTTTATTTTTGGAGATACACTCTGTGGAAGATAGGGTTTTTGACTAGTATTGAAACTAGTCTTAAATTGGTGTTACAGGAAAACCAATCAGAACTTCTTCATAGAGGATCCAAATTCCATGAGACCAATTTCAATGGAAACATAAAATTATGTAGCATCTTGTGTGTGAGTTTCAAAATCATATATCAAATATTGAGTGTGTGGTATGTTGTACAAGTCCTCTCTCCAAAATAGGCTAAAATTCAAGAACGTTTTCCATTTTCTCTATAACTTCTGTTATGAGAAGTTTCAGACCTTGAAATTTTGAGGAGATAGAAGAAATATCTCAGAGTATCTGTGGTTGAAATTTCAGACCTTTATTCATTACAGTTACAGAGTTATGCTTGTTGAAAGTTAGGGTTTGTGACTAATAAAAAACTTGTCCTGTGAGACTGAGGTAAAGTTTGATGAATATGTTATTCTCTTGTTGCTAAAGTTGAGGAAGAGCTAAATGTTTGTAATTTTATGTATTAGGTCTGCTACAGGATCAAAGGTATGTTTTACATGTGTTATTGAGGGTTATGTTTATGGTACATTCTTGAGGCATATCTTGATGATGATGGTACATGATATGGTACACCTTTGTGATGATATGATACATTGTTAGAAGTACATCTTGGCTATATTGGTATCTTGATATTGTTCCTATATTGGTTATGCTCGAGGCACTTCATTGATGATATATTATGGTGTACATGATATGTTACATGGATGATGTACTTGGTATGGTAAATGGTTGGTGCATGAGATGGTACATGGTTGATGTACATGGTATGGTATAGGTTTAGGTACATGGTTTATGCATAGGGTATGGTACAGGTTTGGTACATGGTTGATGCATGATATGGTATAGGGTTGATGTACATGGTATGGTACAGATTATAGTACATGGTTGATTCACATGGTTTGGTGATGGTTTTGGTATCCATGTGAGTGGATCTAGTTATAGTTGGTTGATCATCAGTGACAGGTTGATGTGACAATGGTCGTCACAGGTTGATATGACATTGGTAGTCACAGGTTGAAGTGACAGTGAAAGTGACAGGTTGGTTGATGTGACAGTGATAGTGACAGGTTGGTTTATCTGATAGTGACAGGTTTATTGATGTATTTGTGACAGTGGCAGTTACAGGTTGATCAATGGTATTGACAGTAAGTCTACATTTATATTTCAGGGCGGAGAGACGAGGAAAATAAAGGGGGTTGTAGCCTCTTTCCAATTGGTGCCAGAGAACTCAGGGAGTTGGAGCTTCCTTCAGGTTGGTGACTATAAATCAAGGGGTCATAGCCTCCTTTTGATTGGTTCCAGGGAGCTCAGGGAGTTGGTGCTTCCTTCAGGTTGGTGCATGTAAATCAAGGGGTTGTAGCCTCCTTCCAGTTGGTGCCAGAGAACTCAGGGAGTTGTAGCTTCCTTCAGGTTGGCGCCTCCTTCCAATTGGTGCTGGAGAATTTGGAAGTTGGTGCTTCCTATGACTGTATTCTTGATATATATATATATATATATAGATATATAGATAGATATAGATATAGATATAGATATAGATATAGATATAGATATAGATATAGATATAAGAAATAATTATGTGGTTTTACCCCATTTAGTTTTTCACATAAATTTTGGTGTATTGTGAATGTGGTTATTTGATGTGATGATGTTGCTTATGGTTATATGCTCATGATATATTGAATGCAATCATAAATGATATACTAGTGATAATGTTGAAACTTCATATATTTTGATTGAAAGTGGTAAAAAGTGATCATAATCATTCAACCCCCCCCCCCCTCTTAGTATTCCAACAAGAGAAGGATAAGTTTGATGGCCATTTAATGTAATACAGACTAGGTCCACAATGCTAATTATTATTAAATAAATCCCCATGAGCTAGTTAACATTTAATAAATGTAATGTGGCCAAGTCATTAAAGAAGCCCCACCGGGTAATTAGGATTTGGTGGAGTACAAATAAATATGTATTCCTCCTTTTTGATCATGTTTGAGAATATTATTGTATTGAAACTTAGGTCATTGGGAGGTTGACCCCTCAAAAAGGAAAGTGAATAGGAGTTGATCCTTCCATAAAAATATCCTTGTAAGGTGTTTCCCTATTTTAAGGGTATTTTGTATAAATTATTGAATCATTTATTCCCATTATTTTACATATTATGTGTGATTTAATTTGCATTTCTAAGGTACATTAGAATTGGTTTCAGAGAACTTTATAGGGAATAATTAGGAATTTTTTTCCTCTTTTTTGCAGATTAGGGGCTATAACACTCAAATATGTTTCATAGAATTTTTTAATATCTATATAAAATAACTATATGTGTGTATACTCCTCACTGAAACACATGATTTCAAAAAAACAAAATGTTGAAATCAGAGTTCAAATGAAGGAGATATTGCATTTTGAAATCTACTATTTTGTAAGGATTTTCGACGATAGCTATAAGTATCACAGAGAAGATATATTTTAATAGAGAACCCAACATAATATGTAAATTACCATGTATATTCCACTTGAACAATTCATCACAACAGATCTTTGTAATATTCTAAAATATTTATTATGCAAGCTTATTTCTTTAGATCTTAGTTTTGTGATGTCTAGCTTATTGCTTTATTACTATAGAAAATAATTGAAATACAAAAATAAAAGAATAAGAAAATGAAAGAACACCATCCACAAAAACAAAACAAGATTTACCCAAGGAAACCCAATATAGGAGAAAACTCAGCTTGAAGGTGAGGTCTATGCTCTTCTCTCACTAGAGGAGACTATATCTATATTATTAGTGGGGAGTTTGGTGTGATTTAGAAAAATATTGTGAAGACTGGTACCTAAATAGTTGTAATTTTTGAAAAAACGACTACTTCCATCTTCTTTTTGATGAATTGTCCATCGTGTGAAGAAAACATCATGGAGGAAAGACAACAATAGGTGATGTCTACTAGTTTCCAATATCCTTCTTTTACAGTAATAAAGTTCCTTTTAGAGCCATCCTTTTATTACTATATGGAGGTTTTTTTTTCTCTAGATGGATATATTTATTTGGGTCTAGATGACCATGGTGATCATTTAGAGAATAACACTCAATGATTCATTGAGCTTAGGTGTCATCAATTAGGTGTTAATATGAACATCTAGACATGGACATGGGACCCAATTTTATGTGGAGCTTCTTATATCACTTCAACATTGAGGCTACTACTTGTACATGTGACCTTGGCTTATGAGCAATCTTCTAGGACTACTTTAGCATTGCAGTTGACACTCATACATGGGACCTAGGTTTATGGATGAGCTTCTAGGACTAATTAAACATTTTTGTTAGCACCCATACGAAACTTGGCTTATGGATGTATATCATATGTGTAAGTGTTGAGGACAATGCTTCTCACAGGGGGAGGAAATGTATGGATATGCCCTAGGGCTGAAATAGGGGCCTATGGGCCCATTGAATATAAGAGTAGGGTAACTACAATTTATAAATCGACATTTTGTACTAGACAAATGTGGTCCATCATCAAGAAGAGATATCTTATCCTCATGATGGACCACATTTGTCTGGTCCAAAACGTCGATTTATAAACTTTTTTGATGAATCCGGATGAAAATTCACACCATAACATTGATCGTATAATTATTAGAACTCAAATAGTAGGATATCTACATTAACTATTTAATGTAAGGTGGAGTAGGTCCACAATCTTAGTTGTTATTAAATAAGGCCCCATTAGCTAGTTAGCATTTAATAATTGTAATGTGGTCTCATTAAAGAAGGCCCACTATGTAGTTATCATTTGGTAGGCTATAAATAAAGATGGATTCCTCTTTATTGAGAATATATGAGAATATTCTTATATTGGAGTTTAGCTCATTGGGAGGTTGCCCCCTTGAAGAGGCAAGTGAACATGAGTTGATCCTTTCGTAAAAGGATCATTGTAATGTGTTTCACTACCTTAAGGGTATTTTTATATATAAATTATTGAATGGTTTAATACCCATTGGAATACCTATTATTTGTGGTTGAATTTGTATATATAAGGTACACTACATATTGCTTGTATATTGTGATTAAATGTGAAATTGTTTAAATGATTATTGAACAATGGAATACCTTCTTTATTAGTTAATTGATGTCTTTCATACTCTAATTGATTATATTTGGATTACTTAGCTATGTCTGATATTTAAATGAAAAGGAAAATATGTTATTTAGGTAACAATCTCTTGTGTTGTTACAAGTGAGGAAAAGTCATGTGTGCAATTTTGGTAGATCGATTGTTTTGGTGGTTTTTATTGGCCATGTAATCAACATGACAATCATATATTACAAATTTTATTGATGTCATCTAGCCAACAGATCCTAGCTTTCCTTCCATAAGGATTTAGGGGGGGAAATAGACACCCCATCACCTTATATTATTTTGTAGCAAATGCAAATAATTTTGTTGAATGTATGATTGATGAAAACAATGGCGTTGTCAAATATTTTGCAAGTTTGTTATGAAATTATTCCATGAGGTACCGTGATTCCTATGAGGTAATATTCTATTGATATTCATGTTAACATATATGTTTCTATCTGTGATTATGTTAACCATTGAACCCTAATAAGTTACTATATATGTAGAGTTTATCTTGAAGACCAAGGGGTTATCCCAATCAATTGTTGCCAATGTTGTTGGACATTTGGCTAGCTCCATGATGTCATTTGTGTGTTTTTAATCCCCCTAAATGAGTCATAGTAGTCTATAGTGACGGGTTTAGTAGGGATGCCATTGGTAAAAGTGGATAATCATCCTAGGTATTTCCCATGGGGTTTTCCTTGGAAAAAGAAGAAGGTATAATTTCTCCTAATTATATCATCAGTGCTTGGGATAAGGAAGCTTGGAATCCCTATAACTAGATTTATATGGCTACTAGAATTCTAAAAAAAATGTTCTTTCAATTTTACTTCAAGGAAGAATGTTATTCCTCTAAGGAGGTCATGCATGGCCATTGAATATGTTGTAATATCCTTATGGACTTGTTTAAGTAGAATGGAAACATCTTGGTAGATGAAGATAAAAAAAATTAGTTTCCCATTTGGGTTGAATTATTAATAATCTCATGCAATATTGGGATTAACTCAAGTTCATTTCATCTCTTCATCATGATCCTATCATTATTTAACCCTTGCCCTAAAAAGTGTGTTTGCATTCAAGCTAACACATCTTAAGACCTCAATTATTTGGGTCATATTAAAGGTAATACATTGAGATGTTAGGTATGTCAACCTTTTGAGTACTTGTATTTGATCATAAATACCCAATCATAATATTAGGGGTTTCTCGTTATTAATGGAGGTAGACTCATCTTATACTCCTTTAGGTGTTAACCTCATTAATTAGGCTCAAAAAGACTAATCCTCAATTTATTGGTGAAGGTTGGATTCACGTGGTCAAAAAGGAAAATAAAGGGATCATGATTTCTAAGGATCCACCTTAGAGTGATTATTTTTTTATCGGTCCTTAGACCAAACCTATAGTTATAGTGGCAGGTAAGGAACATGTTGGTGCCTCTTTAGTTTCTTCCTCCCATGGGGAGCTATCTAAAGGTTTACGACTCCTCATTTTATTTTTGACATGCATGCCATTGATGATAATGAAAATGTACATAGAAGACCAAAGAAAAGAAATATTTAATTACTAACGATAGTGAGGAGATGGAAATATTTTTAGAAGGATTTTTATGAAGGTTGTATCATGGAATATGAGGGGTCTCATACACTCAATCATGAATACCATGCTTCTTAGAGTTTGTTCAATGGTTTCAAAGTTGGATATCCTATGTCTACAAGAAGTGAAAGTGACTAGTTTTATGTTGAACACAAACTTGTATTGTATTTATCCTAGTGAAACTTTAATTCATTCTTTTAATGAGAAAGGAATAGGGTGGAAGCCAACTTATTCTCACCTGTGTTTTTTTTTTGTATAATTGATCATGGGATAGACCCATCCAATATAATTTTTTGGCTGCATATGAATCTTGATGGAATGGTTCTTGGCTTTGCCAACCTATATCATACATGCCCCCAATGAAGCACGAGGGAGAGAAACTATGTGGGATTGGATAGTTGAATACATAATGAATGTTTCCTTGTTGTTGTGTGGAGAAATAATTGAATCAATAATGTCAATTCCTAGTGTTATAATATTAGGGTTCATCCTATTTTTATGCCTCTGAGGGAGTGTACATCTACCTCTTCTTATAAAGGATACCTCTAAAATAGGAGCCTTGAATTTTTTGGTCACATGGGCAACCAACTAGGAGGACATTGAGTGAAAATGTGTTACCCACTATCATATTGATTTTCTGTTTGAAGCCATGAGTAATGCACATAGGGTGGTCATGTAGACTTGAATTGACCTTGTCCCTTAAAATATGTCTTTGAAATAATATAGTATATATGAATATGATTTCACTTTGACAAAATTGATAGAATCCTTAATGGAGATGGTTGAAGACAAGTCACCTATCCTAGATGAGTACCTGTGTGGATTTCTTAAGGCTACATGTGATCTTGTTAGGATTGGCCTTCTTAGGTTATACAAGGAAGTAGTTCTAAAAAAGTATGTAGGATCTCTAATTAAAAGAGGATTCATAAAATTTGTTCCTAAAGTGAGTGGCTTGGAATTAATTACCAATTGGAGGTTGATAACCCTCCTTAATGTCTCTTGCAATATTATAGCCAAAAGTATGGCCTTGTGGTGTTGATATATCCTACATGACAAATCTTTAGGAAAAAAAAAACAAGTTTTATTAGTGAATGATATATATTCGGTAATGTTTTATCTATTTGGGAAAATATGGAATGGGCTAGATGTTTGGGGATGAAAACACTTTTCATTAAAACTGACTTTGAAAAATCCTATTGAGCTAAAGAAAGACATGTTTTCTTGGTATATGATTTTGGGTGTTCTTCCCCTTTGATACCATTTGAAGTACCTTGGAGTTTCCCAACTTAATTTCCCTTTTAGTTGCAAGGGAGAAACAATCAAGCATTTGTTTTGGTCCCTCCCCTTTGCTAAGTCAACCTAAGAATCGACCTCAAACTATGTTGTTAATTTATTCCATTGTCCATAATCTAGAAGTCTTCTTTCCTTGTTGGAAAGATCCCATGGGTTAATGAAATTCATGAAACATAGAATTTTTTTAGAATATATTATTTATTTCTATGTGAAAAAGTGAAATGAATTTATTTTTAATAATGTTCATTTATGTGATTTTACTTAGTATAATGGAGTTGTAATTTGTGCCACCCTCCACTTGTAAATTCACGTGCACACTACCAAGGTGGACCTGAAGCTGGTGCATCTTCAAAATGTTTTGGAGTATTGGGGGATGGATCCATGCACAATGAGTCAAGGCCCCCTCAACGTTCATTCCCAAGCTTGTTCAATTTTCTCTCACAAATCTAGTAGTAGACTGTGCCATAGAGCAAGTTRCTTGGTTAGGGAATGTAATGAACACTAAAGTGCTACTCATTGGTGGAAGAATAATAAGTTCCCTAARGTTGATTTCATCATATCAATAGAGAAACACCCATAGCAACACGTTGATAATGGATGGGATCCCTCCTTTCCTATTTATGCACCACCAGTTAATGGATGGGGCCCAAAACCTGTTAATTTTGGCCCTCCTTTGGACATGTGATATGTTGTTAATGTTTAACCTTTATGTCTATGTTTATTGTCGTCATCTGACCAACTTTGATTTTTTCTTTTTATTTTCTAACCATACACTATATCATTATTATTTTTTGAACTTGTAATCTTTTCGGACATAAAGTCTTTATCATCTTTTAAATTCTTTTAAACATAAACACTTTTCATTTTTTTTAACCTTTCATAATATTACATTTTTGTTCATAATAATTGTTTGTTTTATACAATTAGCTTTTAGCTTTTATGTAAAATGTATTAACTCTTATCTTTTAATAAAGTTTAAATAAAACATTTTATCAAAACATAACAATAAAATAAACTAAGATAAATAGTGAATGTTACTCGTTTAGTATACCTAAGATTAAAATGTATTAACTCTTATCATTTAATAAAGTTTAAATAAAACATTTTATCAAAACATAACAATAAAATAAACTAAGATAAATAGTGAATGTTACTCACTGTTTAGTATACCTAAGATTAAGATGAATATATCCTCATAAAAAAAACACATTAATTTAATTTAGATTCCATTCACGAGGAAGTTTGGGAGTCTATCATGTATAGTTGGTGGGAAATGGAGGGGGCCATGAAAGCAGAAATGGACAAAAAAAAAGGAGGCTGTGACAAGCAAGCAGATACAATGTTTTGCTTTGCTTTGTACGTTGATGATTTTGAATATATTCTTTAAGATCAATGTATGCCCACCAGCAAGGAGACAACTTCCTTGTATCAAATAACAAACTTCCCCATAAGGATCCTTGACATATCTTTCCATGTGGTCCCTCATGCATCCCACTCTAGACGCCCGTATGCTCCTTTTATCATGCACCCTGAATATTCCCCAAGGGTTCACATTAGAGTCAAACTAGGGGCCAAGCAAAGTCCAAGTTTTAACTACTCCACATAGAAAATGTGGAGAAAGATGGTGGGAAAAAGGCTTTCGAGTTTTCTTTTCTAATGGCGAGCGAATAAACGTAAAGCTTCAAAGTTTTATATTAATTCACCAATAAACGTTACAATCTCTGAAACGTTATTTATTTAGGGTTAGGGTTAGGGTTAGGGTTCATACGCGCCATTGCCATGGATGGCGTACGCTCGAATCCTTCTTTCCACCAATTCGCAGACGTCCCTCTCGGCCGTCCTCCGTCTGTCTGCTGGTGAGGAGACTACCAGAATCCTTTGAATGATTGAAAGCATTTCAGCGTACATTTTTTCAAAGCTCGTCGTGGACCCTATCTTCATAACTCGTCTGGCACAGTCAAAAAGGCCTACCAAGGAACTGTACTCAAATCAACTGTCAGAGAATACCCTAAAGAGCTGTGCACAATTCTGCTTGGCTGACAAGCTGATAGCATTGTTGGCGGGACGGCAGCCAAAAAATTTATAAAAAATCCATGATTGCAAAAGTGCTTTTAAAATTAGAGCAGTTAATTAAACCGGCCTACACAGAAAAGCTACCCTGCTTTTGAATGGCTTTCCTTTACCTGTTTGAGCTAACACGTATCCATAATCCAATTTGCATCTGGAAAACTTCAAAAAATAAATCAAAATTTTAATAACAGTCCAATTTTTCCAGGACAACGATATTTTAAAGTGATTTCTATAAATATCTTGACACCTTCACTGTTATAATTATTACGGAAAGCCAGCAGTTCCATAAAAATCTACCATTATAGTTTTTTTTTTTCTATTAACGTCGTGATATACAAGATCTTTCAGAGAATAATCTCTGCAAATATCTTGACATTTCCATAAAGGTGACACTCGTTCGATCTCTTAATTCTTAATTCAATGCCATATTCAGATGAAATTCAACGCGCTTGACAAGACTGATCGATACGGCATATCAATCTCCCATATATTGACAAGATTCAAAAGTTTAACGCTCTGTGTGGTCAAAAGAATATAGGCCGCGTTGGCAGAAAATGTCGGCCAAACCAACCTGCATTATCTTTGCAAGAAATACCGTCCGAGACCAACCGTCAACCAAACTCGCGCTTGACAGAAAATGTCAGCCAAACCAACCTGCATTACCTTTGCAGAAATACCTACAAGACCAGCCGTCAACCAAACTCGAATTTAAATTGTCGTCAAAAGGAACCTGCTCTTAGAAATTAATGTGCAGGTGTTGACCTACCAGTGAAAATTAACGTGACGTGTTGACTAAAATGCTGCCAAATTAATTTGAAGGGTCTAAGTATTAAGAGAAAAAAATGTAAAGGTTATATTCATCCAGGTTTAATTTTCATAAATAATATGTTGGTTGGTTTGTTGTGATAAGGTTAAAAGAATAGATGTTTTTTGAGTGGGATTTTTTGTAGCATGTTTTTGAAAGTTTGGTTCTTGCTAAATTATAAGTTTTTTGTTTGGAATTGAGTTTTTTCTCAGTTCAGCAGAAAGACAATTCGGGGAGAAGGGAGAACTTTGCAGTAAGGGTCAGTTCTCTTTAGCGATGGATGCTCTGTTTGGGGCTGAGCCTTTCCTTGCGGCGACTGTCTCTTCAATGATGGCGGGTTCATCCTCTTCTGATGGCGGAGATGGCATGTTTGGTGTAAGAGGGCCCGACTCTGGGTGGCTATTGTCGAAGTTGCGGTGGTGGTGATTTCGGGGGTTTGTTGCGGCGGGATCTATTCGTGCTCTCGCTTTCGGGTCCGTGCTAGTGGCTATTGTTGGAGTTTCGGTAGTGGCGGTTTCAGGGTTTGTTGTGGAGGGAGTTTGTCTGTAGCCCCACTTCTGCTCAAGAGGTTTTGGGCCAGAGCTTTGAGGTCCTGGTGTTTTGGATAACACTTTGAGGTCCTTTGGGGACGTGTTGTGTTTGGTTAACACTTTAAGGTCCTTTAGGGGCGAGTGACTAGTAGTTTTTTACCATTTTACCATTTCAAATCTCTTATTGTAGCCTGCTAGTTTTCAACTCTGGTGACATTCTGGTGTTGTAAGGACGGATAGTTTTATGTTTTTGACTACAGACTATGTTCTAGAAATGATTTGAACAGTTTATATAATTTCTGATAAGAATACAATTATATATCAATATAATAAGCAAATTTTATATAATTTCTGATAAGAATACAATTATATATCAATATAATAAGCAAATTTTATATAATTTTTGATAAGAATACAATTATATATCAATATAATAAGCAAATTTTATATTTTATGTCAAACTTTAAGTGTAACTTACGAACTATTGACACCAACCTAAAGTTTATATTGACAACCACTTAGATTTAAACAACCTAAACTAATTTCCTTAAATAAAAATAAATAAATCATGATTAAAAAATCAAAATATATATATAATATATATATATAAGATCTAAAAATAAAAAATTCTAAAATATAGAACTCGAATCTATAAACCCTAAATATAAATTAACAACATTGTAATATTCTCAAAGAATGAAATTAAAATTATTTAAATGGAAATAGGACATGTAAGATGAATCATGTTAATTTAGTATGAATTAATGTCAAGGAAGTCTCGAGAGATTACGACTTATTAGTTTCAAATTCAAATTTCAAATAAGACTTTGTTATAACTTCCCTAGATTGTTGCGTCTTTTAAATCAATCAAAGACTTCATTATAACTTTTTCTTCTAGACTATTAAATATTCTAAATGATAATATATTTATTTTTATTATTAAATATTTTAAAATTTAACAATAATATATTTATTTTTATTGAGTGAAAAGTAAATGACAAAGTAAACATGATTTCCACATACCAAAATTAAATTGTGTTGACTATTCTAAATAAATTGAAATTTCAACCATTCCATCCATGAACATGAAATGGCTTACGAGAAACCCTATAAAGTGTGGGACTAGCGCTATTTTAATGTATGGAGCTTATGGGGATGGTCTTTTACCTTGTGTCCCTATAGGTTGTTCACAAGAACATGGTTAATTTGATATCATGATTCCACTTGGAAAATTTGATGGTTGTCGGGTATTTTGTTTAAAGGTTTTCAATACACTTAACTTTATGGAAAAGGGTGCATTCACAACCATAGTTAATATCATATCACAATTATAATTGAGAAATTATTTGTTGGGTGTAAAGTATTTTTTTATTTCTAAGTATTTTTCGTGTCATTTCAAAATTTTGACTCAAAGTGACAGTAAGTAAGAGTACATATGGATGGGAATTCTTCTTTCATAATCATCTAATCTAATATATTAAAGTTAACTTATTAACAAGTTAATATTTATGATGCATCAATTTAAATGTAAATCATAAAAAAAATTACAAATATAAGGGTGTTTAAACGAAATTAAAGTTGGTTTGGTTTTTCTAATAAGATTTTTATGAGTTATCTGTCATAAAAAACTATTACATAATGTCGAGTGTCTACTGAAGCCAGAGTCGTCATAGTTGGAAACTAACTCTGTTCCAACTGAATATTTAAATTAGTGTGCCTTATATTGCCAAAAAATATAACCATAGCCTGACATTTATACTAACAATTATACTAGAGAGTTGTTCCATATACAAACTTCCAAAACGAAGATCAATAAACAAAATGTTGAACTTGGTATTCATGAGACCTATCATCAAATTTATTATGGTTTATTATGGAGGAAGGAGAATGGGCCCTTTTGCGCTAGCTACCTCAGGAGGTGTTGATTCATCCCGGTTGTTGCTTGCATCCGCTGACAGGGAGATACATTGGTCCAAGAGCTTGAGGCAAAATTTGAGATCAAATACCTCACGACGGAGCTCAAAAATCAATTGTTGGAGCATGCCCAGGGCTTTGAAGATACGCTGAGAGTCCCAATCCATTAGAAGGTTGGGATGGTCAGAATAAGGTGCACCATGGCCTTGACTATAGTTCCCATGAGGAGATTCCTGTGGAGGACTATTCAGGGAAGGTGAGCCCAAGAAATATTTTGGAACATAACCTAGTGAATTTCCATGATGATCAAACCATTCAATTTTACATCCCCATACTATGGAAGTATGACCACTTTCTTGCTGATGAGCAGAGGTCGAGTTGGGTGAAGAACACATTGAACACTGCCTTTTGTTTTATGAACTATCACTTCCCTCAGCCAAAGAGAGATGTCTCCCAACTGGAATGTGGTCACCCCTTCCATGCTTCGACCACACCCTTTTTCGTGGCATGGTAGATCCTAAAGCATTTTCCACCCAAATAGAGTTTTCTTAATATTTGTTCCTCCACTCACTGCAAAAACGATTGCACCCAACTCGAATTCTAAATCGAGAATGGAGATCCCACAAGAAAAAATGCTCCCTTATAGCATTATCTATCAACATTGTCATGGTCGTTGATGTCGTATTGATGAGCAGGTACCAAAATTTATCATCCCGAACCTCCTTTGTGCAGTCCTACAACATCCTACAAGGGAAAGATCACCCCAAGTACTATGTTCCTTTAATGTTCCAGAGCATCGACGTGGAGAATCCCACACCCTTACACCTAGCTTGAGGTTCAGTGAGCCAGGTGTCTAAATTGTCCACGACTAGCTTATTGCTCATGTGCGTTGGATATCACCCCATCTAGGGGTTGCACGAAGTTAAAGTTAACTTATTAACAAGTTAATATTATTTATGATGCATCAATTTAATTTAAATGATAAAATTTTTACAAATATAAGGGTGCTTGCACGAAGTTAATGGAAAAAAAAGTGGCAACAGTGTGAGAACAAACACTCTCACGTAGGAATGTGTGTATGTTCTTAAGTTCTTCATGTGACAGGCTCAACAAACCTTCAATCCCCACCTAGGATGTCATATCAGCTCCTCGACAAGACCATGCATGCATTCTTAAGAATGTGAAAACACTCTAGGAACATGTGTGTGTCTCTGTTGGCTCAATTAAAAGGGCCCATGACCCTCTTTTCCCCATTCCAACAACCACATGGTGTGTTTGATAGGTTATTGAGCGAATTAGATCCTTGGGATTTGCTAATGAGATGTCCACACAATACTAGCGTTGTCTCCAAAGTATTTCAGGTATTTATTCGCATGTAATTTCATGTTTTTTTAATTTCCTAAACTATTTAATTTCATGTTTTTTGTATTTTCTTAAGTTAATTTTAAAAATGAACCTAATTTATATAAATTGAATTATTAAATTACAACAAAATAACTAACATGGAACCTAGAGAAAACCAAAACCTGACACAACCACATGAAGACACACCAAACCCCAACCCAGGACCAAGAAATGTAAACACAAGAATTGATGAAGGGTTGATGTGTCTTAGATCTATTTACGAAGACTTACGAAGTACTAGAGATCCCACTTGATTGTCATTAGCTACTTCCTTGGACACCATTCTATCATCCATTGCAAGTTCCCAAGGGAAATTAATCAATATTTCTTATTACAGGGCTAGGATGTTTGAATATTACAAGAATGGCCTAGATAAAAACCAAGTGACAGACTTGAACATTACAAAACAAGAATTGATGTCATTGTTCATTGATCCCAGAACCAAACTACAACCACCAGTCACAAAGAGATGCATTTGTATGGACTAGTGCACTTGTAATATCCCCGGGTTGAACCCCAATTGTAAATGTACATATGTTTTATAAGATGGTGAGCCAAGACATTATAGGAGAGAGTGCCCATGTGATTATTAGGCTAGAGAGACTAGATGCTAAAAGGTCAGTGAGCCTATCATTGTAATATGTAATCACTCATATTATTAATAAAATACACCGTTGTTGCAAACCAATTCAGACGAAAGAGAATGGGGGGCTAGGACTCCACGAGAGGGAAAGGGAAAGGAATGAATTACAAGTGGGGATCAAGTTAGTTCCTTGTGTGCCCAGTGTCATATGAGGAACATGCATATATAATGTGGGGATTGAGTGTAATTCCCATCATTATTTCCATCATTCTTATGATTCATTATTATCTTTCATTCGATTATGTGTACCATGGCTGGAGAGTGGAGCTATGGAGCTTGGGAGACCCTATAAATCCTTGGTGCCTTGGGTTTGAAGAAGCATGTTTTTAGGCTTGTGAGATTTTGGTTGAAGAAATAGGTTGTCAAACCTATGAGAATCCTTGTGTTCCAAGTGCCATAGCACTCAGAGAATTTTTGTCTGACCTGTTGCTAAAGCCTCGGTAGGGAAGTGGGGTAGTTGAAGGACTATTGAGCAGAGAAGGGGAACACTTCCTGGGGTGGGATAGGCTATGGGGGGAACTACTACTAGGATTGGTGCCATTGGAATTTCCTATTTTTCTAAGTGTTGTATGGACTTAGTGGGATGGGTACGTGAACCTTTTTCCTGGTGGAGTCATAGCCCTAGCTCGAGGGTGATCCACTATTGAGAGTTTATGAGCAGTGTTGTCTATGGTTGGGAGGAACTTCTAAGGTCTACAACCATTTGTTGTATTTACAAAATCAGATAAGTGTTCTTCTTATGTGTATTATTCTGTTGAGTAATATGCATATTTATGTGTAATCACATGTTTCTTACTCTCTCTCTCTCTCTCCCTCTCTCTCTCTCTCCCTCTCTCTCTCTCTGCATATTTATGTGTAATCACATGTTTCTTATTATGTGTAATATCGTGGAAGGAATCACCCAGAAAAAATTATCCATATTAGCCTTGACTCAAATCCTGGTGAAACATGGTAGTTTTGTAGCATTATCTCAACAGGAGGTACCTTCAGGTGACATTAAAAGAAGGGTTGGACCTTCAATCCTTGCAGTAGAGTGCATCCAAGAGAGGGAACATGGATAGATTAGAAATTCATATGACCCTCATATATGATTGGGTTGTGAGCATATTTTTTATGGGTCGTCGGAGGCCAATATACATGAATGTTTCATGGAGGAGGTTAGTATCTTGACCATCTCTATGTTCTTCTCTCTCTCTCTCTCTCTCTCTCTCTCTCTCTCTCTCTCTCTCTCTCTCTCTACACACACATACATACACATATAATTTTTGTGTATTTTTTTCCATATCTTATTATATGATGTTTGGATTTTCTACATTCAGATAGAAAACCCTCGATGTCAGTAGATGCATTAGTGCCAGGTTCCACAAATGATGCAACAATAGAGACATCCTACTAATTGTAAGATTTGTCACAAGCTCAATTTTTTGTTTCAAATTATGAAACTTGGACCTTGGATATTACGATATGTACTCCTTCTAATTCAACAAATGGAATTCAATTTGGACCAACCAAGCTTCATATATAACCATTTTATCCCGAACACCTGTTTGGGACTAGTTTCTAGATTAATCACAAACCCTAACTTATAACAAGTATAAATATGTACCTGTAATGAATCGGAATATGAAACTTGTACCCAATATTGTTCAATATATTCTCTAAAATCACTCCAATTTTAAATCCCTCACTCATCCTTGAAAAAAATTTATAGTGAAAATGGCAAGATAGTTCGTTTTGAAGAAGAAGACCCTAGTTTAAAGAACCTCAACTTCCACTGAGTATAACTCCAAACTTGTAATGATTCAGGACCTAAAATTTGTACCCAATATTCTTCGCTATCTCTTTTGAAACAACTCTTAAATAATTATGATTCATTTAAACTTGAATCTTTCTCACGAATTTGGGGATTTTTCTCCGAGTTTCCTATGTTTTCCCCCAAATTTGCACACACTGAAGTCTGCAACAACAAATTTCACTGATTTTCTCTGGTTGTTGGCCCATACAAGCTCGGTGTTTGAACCGGAGGGCTCTAATACCATAATGTAATGTCCCCCAAACCATCTGAGGAATATTACAGTGTGAAATAATCATAAAAACAAAAAATTCCGCTATATAATTAATTTCTTGTAGATTCCAACTATGAATTACACACACATATTTAGTTGTTACCTATTAACATAACTTAGATGCATCTACACCATTTTAAAATAGACATAAAATGCAGCTAATAAAATTAGTACAACAACACATAAATCAATCTCATACATAGAGTTCATATTGCACAACAAATTAAGTCATAAAATAACACACCAACATAATAAAACACTTATGTTTTAGAACAATGGTGCAACCAGATACTCGGGATGTATGTTCCACCCAATCGTATACTTGTTGTTCCAAATATCAACTATAAGTCAACCCAAGATGAGGCTAGTAATCCACAACAGAGAGTGGTCTCTCACTGTCCACTCATAGCTTAGAAATACCACAACCCACTGATATTCTCCTGCAACTGTCTTGATTTTCCACCATCTCTCTTCCTCTCTACCTTCCCAACCCAAGGAATGCACTCCTTCACTGATTTCAGTCCCTCATGTATCCCATTCATTTATCAGGGAACTCAGGGGATCTTTCTAGTTTCTATTGGGAAAACTACTGGCAAACGATAGAAAACACTTGTTTTTACAATGTAACTCACCCAAGAGTTCTCTTTAGGCATGAAAACCTGGTTCTTCAATCTTCAATATTCATGTCTACTTCATATCCAATCTCTGTTTCTTTCTCTCTACTTGTTGCTCATGCAAAAACATTGACTAACTAAAATTGTTGTAGATACCCATATGAATTTCCTCTCCTTTGGTTTCCTTTCTTGATTCACACACTTCCCCAAGATGATTGTACTCAACCCTCATGCTCCCAATAACTATGGGAAGTGACTTCTCACACTCACCCTCTTACATGCACTCAATGATTAGCTTTGGGGACACTCAATAGAAAAATAGAGTTAATACATAGTGATAATAGAATTCGGGAATGTGGGTGGAATTAATAGACATGGGTAATTCCCCCTTGGACCCCTCTGAGACATTCTTTTAGATCCTCCTCTCTCTTCTGGATTAATTCAACCCCCATCTCTATCCATGTCCCCTTATTAGATGGCACCATATTTTATTATTAAAATTTAGAAATGCATAAATGCATATACAATGCTTGGCCATATCCACACATTATATCTACATTAAGAATTAATTAAACTAGGGATTATAGTGTTGGATTACCGAGAGGGGGGGTGAATCACTAATAGAGCAATATAATCATTTTCACCATAAAATGCAAGTGTTATATCAATGTAGCATTGTCATCCAATAGTTGCAGAGTAAATAAACAATGAACAAATGAGCAATCAAACACATACATAGTACACCAGTGTTTTACGTGGAAACCCAAAGCAGGATAAAACCACATAATGTTTTTTCTTATATGTCTTTAAGAATTACATTCATTGGAAGCACCAACTTCCTTTTTTTTCTAGCTGCAACTGGAAAGAGGCTCCAACCCCCTAGTTTCTTAGGCTACAACCTAAAGGAAGCTCCAACTCCCCAATTCTCTAAGTACAACCAAAAGGAGGCTACAACCCCCTATGTTCTCTGGCTACAATCGAAAGGTGGCTACAACCACCTGTCCTTGCCTCGTCCAACCACCCTAAAGTATAAGTAGAATTATGGAACCACTATCACACTATCACTCTGAGATATAATGTTGTAAACCTGTACCAATCAACCTGCACCAAACAACATGTACCAATAACCTGAACCATGCATCAAGCATGCATCAACCTGTACCTCAACTAGTAATCAAACTGTACCATAAAAAGTGCATCAACCATGCACCAACCTATACCAAACAACCTGTAATCAACCTGTACCATAAACAAGTGCATCAACCATGCACCAACCTGTACCTCAACCTATACCATGAACAAGTGCATCAACCATGCGCCAAACCTATACGAATAACTTGTCACAACAACTTGTCCAAACAACCTATCACAACAACCCGTCTCATCAATATTATCAACCAAATCATATCTACTCACTAATATCAATCACCAAGACAACTCTCAAAGATGTGCATCAACCAAAAATAACACAACAACTCATAATCATCACCAAGATCAACATGTGCTTCTAATAATATACCAATACAAGTATGCTACATCAGCCATAAACCATGTGTCAAAAATACTACTAACAAGTGACTCCAACCATGTACCAAGTATGTACCAATCGTATCAACTACTCATCAACTATGACTCATCAAGATGTACCAACATCATCAACTATACACCTAATGTATGTGCCAACTCATCAACTACTTGTCTCAACCATGTACCCAACATGTACCTCAACCAAAAGCCCTCATCAATTTCATCATCCAAA